>CM060915.1:618996785-619224285 GCA_030737875.1 Allium sativum | reverse complement strand
TGCAATGCTAAAAAACTTAGTGCTTTTAGTTCAATATGATAGTGTAATGCTAAAAGAACCAGGTTTTGTGTTTTTTGCTAACACCATGGTGTTAGAAAACACAAGCCGAGGTGCTTTTAGCAGCACATCCTATTTATCCCTGAAGTTAATGTTGTTTTTTCTTCTTCTGATGTATCAATAAAATGCTAGGGAATCATTCAACCCCATTGGCATTGCCAGAAATAATAATGATAACTAGCCTTAATTACATATAATTTAAACAGATAAGATATTGATATATTTTAGCATAGTAATTACATATATATAATTTTCTAAATTTCTCTGATTTACGTTCTAGTTCATGCTAATAACTAAAACAATCTTCATATTTTCCGATTTACTTGAAATAAAATACCATTAAAAGGATTTTTGCTATAATTTCCATAAAAGGGGATTTAACGTGAATGCCAAATTAATTATGAAAAATGACACACTTTTTTTAATGCCAACGACAAAAGCTTAAATCCAAAAAATCTTCTTCCCACACCGCACGCCACCTCTGCTCACGCCACCTCCTCCTATGCCATCTCCGCCCGCTCCACCTCTGCAAGTGCCACGTCCAAAATATAAAATTGATATAGTAGTAGTTTTTAGGTATCAGTTTTGCAACCATACCAGTATTAATTTTGTCACTTTTGTTTTGTTTACAATAATAGGGTATCAGTTTTTTGACCATACTTGTATCAATTTTGTCATTGATATTCATGTCTATGTTAGTTGTAATTTATGTTCATAAATACATAAAGTTTTAAATAAAGCGATACTTTTAATTTTAAAATCAAGTTATTCACCAATTTGTACAATGATACATGATTTATGCTTGTATTTAGTAGAATCTAGAGGACTAAAATCATCACTTACAAACAATGTTGACTAACATGCAATAGCACATGCATCCATTTATATAAGGAGAAAACAACATTAAACATTTATATTAGATAAATGGATAAAAAAAAAGTTGCAAACATAGACATGTTATTTTACAACTAATAGACCACTTCTGTACTTGCTTTATGTATAAAAACTTTATAAAAAAACTGATACCTTAGCAGTATAAACAGTACAACATAAAAAAGCTCATACCAGCATTGATATCATTGTTAGTTCAAAACTGATACCTATTACTATAAACAGAACAACAGTGACATAACTGATATAAATTTTGTTGCAAAACTAATGCCCAAAAACTGCTACTATATTAAAATAAAAACAAATGCACATCCATCATCGAATCCGACATCCGTCATCGGATTCGACCACCACTTGCACCACCTGCGAGCAATCCGAGAGGCCGGTGGTTTGCTCACATAATGAAGGTGACAATAAGTTTTAGTGTGTTGTCTTTAGGACAATTTTTGGATGGGCTATCATTATGATTAAAAAAGTCTTAAGTTTTGTTCTTTACGGTAATTTCCAGAAAGAAATGCGAGATGAATGAATTCAGAAATTGTAATTGAATTGAAATTGTAATAACAGTGTGAAAATGAGTTGTGTATTATTTTCAGATGATTGAATGGTACAAATATATCGTGTATATATAGTGCACGAGTTACAACGATAAATAAGAAAAAAAATGGGCTAAATGTAAAGCCCAATATACAATGTACTCAAATGACGTGTACAGTCCATTATACTGAATAAAGATAAGTGTTGGCTGCTATTCTCATATACTTTGTTTCTTCTAATACCCGCTCTTAAATTAGGGTTAGGGTTCCTAAGCCGAACCCTAATTCGCTTCACGATTCTGAGAATAACGGCCTCCATCAGCACAACTTTGGGTGGATCTAATTATCAACAGTATGGTGGAAGCAAATATAGGGCAGAGAGCATGTTTCAGGATGGATTTTTGCTGCTCTGACTTTTATCTTCCAGATCTGACTTTAGCTTGCTTCCATCGGTTTCTGAAGTCTTCAACAGGTTGTATTGCTCTATTATTTTGATTTCACTACGTAGTCTGGTAAAATTTCTGATAGATAGGGCTTTAGTGAAGATGTCTGCTCTTTGATGATACGTAGGAACGTAATTTACTTGCAAAGTCTTCCTCTGCACTTGTTCACGCACGAAGTAAATGTCGATTTCGATGTGTTTTGTTTGTGCGTGTTGAATATGATCTGCAGTCATATATATTGTTCTTTGGTTGTCACACCATAGAATAGGCTTCCTGTTAGAAGTTATTTTCAGCTCTTTTAGCAATGATTGTAGCCATAAGATTTCTGCAGTGGTGCTGGCTACACTCCTATATTCAGCCCCTGTGCTGGATCTAGAGATGGTAGTCTGCTTCTTTGAACACCATGATATTAGACTGTCACCAACATATATGTAATATCCTGTTATTGATCTTCTTTCATCATTGTCTGTTGCCCAATTAGCATCACAGTATGCATTTATATTATAATTGTTACTGGCTTTAAGAGATAGTCAATAGTTGATTGTTCCCTTCAGATATCTTAGAATTCTTTTGACAACTTTCCAATGCTCGTCAAGTGGATTCTGCAAAAATTGAGACACTTTGTTAACACTGAATGAAATATCAGGTCATGTGGTGGTTGCATACTGCAATGCTCCCATCACACTTCTGTATTGTTTAATATTGTTTATGGCTTCTCCCCAGTTTTTACTGTAGTGCTGATTTGATATCATAGGTGTAGGTTGCGGCTTTGCTTCATGCATGTTAGCTCAAGTAAGTAACTTAGAGATGTATATCCTTTGATTTAAATGCATTTTTGTAGATGAATATCTTTTAATTTCAATACCAAGGAAATAAGAAGCACAACCTAGATTCTTTATAGAAAATAGATCATTAGATATTATGTAAGCTTTCTGATCTCCTCACAATTATTGCCTGTAACAATAAGGTCATCAACATAAATTAGTATATAAATTGTAGATAAATTGTTGACTTTTATAAAGAGAGAAGTATTAGATTTTGTTGGATTGTAGCCCATAGAGTTGAGTGTGGTTTTGAGTTTATCAAACCACACTCTTGGAGCCTGTTTGAGACCATATATAGCCCTTTTTAATTTGCACACTTGATCTTTGTTTTGAACAAATCCTAGTGGTTGCTGCATGTAAATCTCTTCCTGCAAATAACCATTCAAGAAGGCATTATTTACATCTAAGTGATTTATAGTCCAATTATTATTTAAAGCAATGGATAGAATTAGCCTGATAGTTGATGGTTTCATGACTGGCGAAAAAGTTTCACTGAAATCAAAGCCATATTCTTGAGTAAACCCCTTTGCAACTAGTCTGGCTTTGTATCTATTGATTGTTCCATCAGCATTTTTCTTTAACTTGTATGTCCACCTGCAGCCTATTATATTTTTATTTTTGGGTGGATTGACTAATTCCCATGTATTGTTTCTGATGAGAGCATTGTATTCTTCCTTCATGGCATCATACCAGTTTTTGTCTTTAACTGCTTGACTGTAATTGTCAGGTTCCTCAGTATTTGTGATAGCTGTGTATGTTTTTGGCTTAAAGATGCGATTTTTAGCCCTGGTTATCATATGATGTCTAGAGTGAGTGTGAGGAGTATTGACTGGTACGTTCATCTGTTCACTTTGAGTTGCTTCAGTACTATTATCATGGTTATTGTTGTTGTTTGCATCATCAGTACTATGGTCATTTCTAACTTGACTTCTGTTGTTATTACTTTCCTCAGGCTGTTAATTGGCGAAGCTGGATTGCTCATTGTGGCCATCAAAAAAATTCTGGTGATCATTCTGAGGTTCAGCAGCCTCAGTTATACTGGTCTTCTCCCACACTTCATGTAACACCCCACCTCCATTAAGGTCACTCACAAAGGGAATGCCTTAACTTTAGTGGAGCGTTTTAGGTAAACAGATACAGAATATCACAAGACAGATATTAAATTTTTTGCAGCGGAAACAAACAGCTTTATTAAATCACCAAAATACTTTGTTACATAATACTATGAGTCATAAAACCCTTACAACAAAACACTTCTGTCTTACATTATCAGAGTACAAAGGTATTTAAAAGAAAAACATCATTCCCCAGATTAATGAGCAAGCCATATAAGAGACAGAGACTCGAGCCATACTTCAGAAGTAGCTCCTAGAAGATGATATCCAAATCCTGACTAAACCTGGGTGTTTCCTCCCTGAGAACCTGGGGGGGAAATGGAAGAAAAGAGGCGAAACAAACTAGGTCAGACATACGTCTGGTGAGTCCAGTAACTTTTAGCCAGTAAATAAATAAAGGTAAACATGATAGGCATACAAAGTGGATAAGAGGATTCACGGTACAGATGGCAGGTATGACAGGACAAATAAGGTAAGGTGTATGCATGCTTCACTACAAACTACTATGCACTATTACTAGTAAAATCAAGATGGGATGATCCCTTCCGCTATTGATAACGATGGTGGTAGTTTCGTGTATTCCTAGCTGCTGTCATAGGTGTCGTCTGCTCCTATCTCAACTAGTCGTACCCACTACCCTCCTACTATAAATTGGTAGACTTAGGGCATACGTGCGGGTATACCCAAACCACTACCTTAATCGATCGGCTCCCTACTCTGTAGATACCCTGTGCTGGTCCCACAACTAGGGGGTATCACTTCCCTAAAGTGGCAACCCAAGGTGTGCACAGTTATACCTACTGGTGTCACGGTCGTCTTGTCCCCCTCTGGCCGGCGCATGCACGCACATGTCCCCGGTCGGTTTGCACCGCCCACACCATCCGTCTCATTTAAGATCTCTTACAATCAATCAGTAAGCGTGCCCCTTCCCCGTCTAGTACGGAGTTCTTTACTTTGATACCCCTCCGGGTTACTGACTGAAATGGGTCCCTCACAACATGATACAAGCTCTCCCATTTGTCTTGTATCCCCACTAGGTTTTCTACTGACTATGTATACCCTAAGGTGTCTTTAATTACATAGCCCTCGATCAATTATTCGTACCTATAGGTGTCTTTAATACATAACCCTTAATCTACATATCGGTTATGCTTACCTATAGGTGTCTTTAATACATAACTCTATCTATTCCCATTAGTTATGCGTACCCCTAAGGGTGTCTTTAATACATAACTTTACTATGTTGCCCCGGTTATGTATACCATTAGGTGTCTTTAATTACATAACCCTTTTTATTCGGTTAAGTTTGTGGGCCTATATATATTAATATTACCCACCTACCCTTCAGTTATACTTAACCCTCCCACTGATTTAATCCTATTTATTTAATGGTTAAGTTTGTGGGCCTATATATATTAATATTACCCACCTACCCATCAGTTGTACTTAACCCACCCACAATCCAACTCATTTTACTTAACCCTAACTTATGTCTATCATCATACAGTCCACATGTATTAAGTTAGGTTAAGTAGTCTTTTCTTATTACCATGTCCAATTATGGTTATATTGGGCTAGACCTCCCACATTAGGCCTACAACATGTGGATGCTGGATATGCCGGTCGGGTCCGGGCAGTCTTATTCCACAGTTGGGTCTAACCTCGTGTCTTAGCCCGAGTCGTATTCACACACTTAGACCTCTCACATTAGGTTCAACATTAGTGGCTGCTGGATATGCTGGTCGGGTCCGGGCAGACTTCCACCACTAATGTAACCTAACCTCGTGTCATAAGTGTTAATTAAATTTTCAGACTTTAATTGCTTAAACATTCCTCTTTTGATTAATTAAGTTAATTAATTAATCCTTTCCTTTTTATAGGTGTCAATACCTATTTTATTAACAATTTGAATTTCCTATCCATAAATGGTCATATTCAAATTATACCATTTTGTAACACCCCACCTCCGCTAGGGTCACTCACAAAGGGAATGCCCTAGTTTTGGAGGGGTATTATCTAGTAAACAGGCACAGAGATAACACAAGACAGAACATAGAAAAAAAATAGAGTATATAAAGCAGCGGATATAAGCTTTAAAACCAAATCTCATTACTGAAAAATAGAGTCAAAACCTCTAACATCAAAATGCCAAGTCATTATTTCATTACATCAAGTTCTAAAGAAGCAAAGTACTTAAAACAACATAAGTAAAATATTATTCCCCAAAAAGAGCATGAGTGCAGCCATAGCATAGCTCAAGACCAAACCGTACATGAGCTGTCAGAAAGCAAGCAAAGTCCAAGCTAAGAGCTAGAGTTTCCTCCCTGAGAACCGGGGGGGGGGGGGGGGGGGAAACGAAAGACAAAGAGGCGAAAGAGAACGGGTCAGTCAAAAAGACTAGTAAGCTCTACTGACTATCAGCATAGAAACTAGTAAAGTTAATAAGACATGAATAAACTGGAATTAAACATAGGAATGATGATAAGTCTGGCATGATAACTAAGCTAACAAGATAACTCAAGTCTAACATTGCGTATTCAAGATTCCTCGTACCAACTATACTGGTATACTAATCCCGTGTCAATTTTAAGTCAAGAAATAATCCCTTGGCCCAATATCGTGAAGTGACCCAATTCGGGGTCCAACGGTACGATCTAATCGATCGGCTCCCTACAAGTCTAGCTCGTCGTGTGTCTGTGTCATACGGCCCTATCACGAATGTAGTCACCTGTGCTAGGTCCACCATAAGGTGTATCAAGCCCTATGGTGCCAACCACCGACATGAATCAAGAATGCACAGATAATCCTACTGATGCCCAATGCCTGCTTTTTCAACTCCGGACTAAGTGCACGACCCTAGTCCGCCAGAACCTACAATGGCGCACCAACTCAGCCGTCGTTCTGGTCGCTTACAATCAGCCCAGCAATCGTGCCCCACCCTGCCTAGTCCCAGGGTACCGTGATACATCTAGTGGGTTACTGCTGAAAAGGACCGCGTAACTAGGGTTTCGTCCAGCAGGTTAAGTTGTCATTTAAAATCGAGACTTAACCCCATCTACGTGTCATGTCAAATTGACTAAGTGTGTCGTTCTAGTTCAAGACATAGCCCTACGAATCATGTGTCAAGTTGGTTAAGTGTGTTCAAAGCGGTTCATGACTTAACCCTATCAAATCAACGTGTCAAATTGGTTAAGTATATTCAAGTGGTCCATGACTTAACCCTATCCTGTGGCATTAATTTACTTAATGCACCCCTAACCTCTCACATTAGACTTGGTTATGGTTACTGGATGTGCCGGGCGGGTCTGGGCAGTTTTACACCATAACCTAGTCTAACCTCGGGTTTCGAGTGCGATATGACCAACTACTCACATTGGGTCCTATTGTTTGCAGTTACTGGATTCGCCGGGCGGTTCCGGGCAGATTTATACTGCAAACTCAACCCAACCTCGAGTTGGCCACGTTCAAGTTATCTAAGTGTCATGTCCCAAATTCATATTTCCAAGTATAATTTCATGTCAAGTTCATGTTCATATCCAAGCTCAAGTTATAACAATATTCATGTTTTCAAGTTCATACTAAATTCAGGTTTTCCTAAACTACCCAAATCGCATCCCCAACGCTCGTGAATTCGAATCAAGGCAATAGATGTAACTAGGGAATAACATAACAAGGATCGGTATAAAGTGGCAAAGGTGATTTCAAGGAAAGCATGGTGTAACTTGAGATATGATCATAACATCACTGGCATATGAAATAGGGTGATAAACATAGCAATAGATGACATAAGATGATAATCCTAAACTTGTGACTAGCAATAGTTTCAACATCACAACATCACAGGCATGTTAAAATAATGGACATGATAGGGTTTAGGTTATGACATGAACAGGCCCCTAAATCAAGTTCTTATCAGTATTCCACAAATCAAGGTTCAATATGAACGATACTAGGTTCAAGGTGAATAGATCTAGGGTGAACAAGAGTAGATCTAAAATAATAGATCAAAAAGGAATAGTCATAGATCAAAGATTTACAAGAATAGGTCTCAAGTAGTTATCATGTTTATATTCAATTTCAATTTACACATGTCCATATTAAGTTTAGAGTTTAGATCTAAGAGTAACTGGGGCTTACAGATCGTGGTTTTGAGAATTAAGAACAGAGATCGTCGTAGGATTGTTGTAGAGACGTTGATCTATTCACTTGAATTGATGTAGGAACGTTGGTCTTTGATTTGGATCTAGTTTGAATGTTTAAGCTTCAAGTTGGAGGCGGCGACCATGGTTCAAGAGGAGACTTAGCAGCATAATGGTGTAAGAATATTTAGTTGTGAATTAGGCTAGGTCTTAGGGTGCTTTTATAGTTGTAGGAAACTAGTTTAGGCCATAGGATTAACCCTAGAATCAATCTGGACCATCAAAACTCATCCCGGGCCTCAAAAATGGGTTCTGGGCCACACCAGGCCGACCAGGTCGACCTGTACAGGGGGGAGGTCGACACTACAGTCGACCTGGGGGGGGGGGGGGGAGGTCGACACTACAGTCGACCTGGGGTCAGTCTGCCTGATAGTCTGCTGAATCTTGTTTTGGCCATATCTTGGTCATACGGACTTCGATTTTCGAAAACTTGGACTCTATTTCATGTAGAATTCCGAGACGAACGCAATGGCGCAACCCGTTTTCCCTGATTCTTATTTTAAAATTTAATTCTGCCTTGATTTCTTATTTTAACGTGTTATTAAAATTCGGGTTGTTACATTCTCCCCTCCTTAAAGGATTTCGTCCCCGAAATCTTCAAGTTAGGAAGAACGTATCCTACCATCCATTATCCATCTACTCAAAACATCATCCACAAGCAAACATTGTCCTTAAGAGATTTCTAATGCTGTATGAACATATGCAGAAAGTGTGTGTATATGTTCCTTATCTAATGCAAATGATCAGGCCTGATTGATCTTTCTAATGCAAAATATGTTTGTGTCATGAATCCAACATGTATGCAAATAATCCTAGTCACGTAAGCACTATATGTGTGCACAAACATTCATCCATATGCAACATTCATATGATAACACATTCAATTTCATCCATAAATAAGTATAAACACTCATGCATATGCAATATGAAAATGTGTTTGAGCCGATCTAGTGCCTAATGCGTGTTATGCAACCACGAGCAATCACTTGCAACCATTCGCAAACATCAAGCATAACATGTTTCAAATACATGTTTACATTCATAGGATTCTACCTAAGGTTCTCAAGACAGGATCGAGAAGATAACAAGACAAACATGGATAGCAAAAGAAAGGTATGCAAACTTATAGGAAAAGAGATCGAGAATGTACCCTCAAAAAGAAATGTGTATAGCGCGCGTATCTTTTCTTCGGTTTCCCAAGTTGCGTCTTCTTGGGCTTCACTCCACTGTACTTAACTAGCTTGACTTCTCGATTCCTTAGCTCCTATATCTCCGTTCCTAAGACACGAATCGGAACTCGCCTCAATGTTTCCACTTTTACGCCTTCAAGGATGCTTGGCTCAACCACTTCGGCAGACTCATCCGCCTTAACTTCATTCTTATCACTCATACCTTTCCTATGTAACATGTTAACAAGCCTCACGAAAACTATCTCTGTAACACCCGCATTCTACACATCGGAGGATCGTAGAATATTTATTTCTTTCCCGTATGAAGTCGTATGGTCATGTAACTTTAGGAAACATCCATTAGAGTCATTTCCCATGCTTATGATTTTTGTCGATTTTTAAATGACCATTTTGCCCCTAGTTGGTACTGTTTTGGCCATAACTTTTGATTGGAAAGGAATTTTGACTTGAAACCACTTCCATTAGATTCGTTTGATGGTTTACCTTTCCGTAGAGTGGTCATAATAGCCAAACGGACTTACCGTTTGGGAGATATGGCTGAAATAAGGTTTGGAGGGTGAAAAACTGCTTAACCGGGCCAAATTGGGTGATTAGTGAGTAGGCCCATAACCCATTTCGGGATTAGGGTTATGGGAAGGCTGAAATGAGATAGAGCATCATTCCATTTCAGTTTTCTAGCCTCCACTTATCACCAAGGAACCCTAGGAATGGCCTCCAACCTCTAAATCACCTCCAAATCATCTTTTGGTCAAGGATTTGGCTTAGCAACCTCTAATCAAGGGAGATCTACACCAAATCAACATTGGAGCTGCTGTTTAGTATTCGGATTTGCATCAAATCAGAGATTTATTTCAGATCTTAGTTTATTTGTGGCTAAGGTGAGTGATTTGCATAGTTTTGCACTAATTATGGCTAATTAGGGGTGATTAGTGTTAATTAGCGAATTTAAACATGATAAAATTCGGGAAAATATTTATAAAATCCGAAATGATGTTTTAGACCTCTGATATGAATTTGGGTTAATTTGGTTAAGTTTTGCTAATCCTATCATTAGTTTCACCTAAACATGCTTAAGGGGAAAATATGGGGTATTGGGTATGTTTGATCCATTTTAACCTATCATATTGATGTTTTGATGTTTGTGGTTGATTATGCTTTGTGATTGATTTCAATAGTTAGAATGGTCGAAAACGTCGTTGAATGGCGTAAACACTTGCTGGAACAGTTTCAGAAAGCAGTGTAGGTTCCGGATCGGATCGGATAAGGGGGATCGGATCGGATATGTTGAACTGGGCAAGGGATTCGATCAGATCGGAACCTGACACTTGAGAAAAGTGGCAAAAAGGAAGGCCACGCTAACTGAACTGGGATCGGATCGGATAGAGAAGGAGGGATCGGATCGGAGCACGTGAAGAACGAGGGAGCGAATCGGAGCGAAGGCACGAACTAGATGGGAGATGACACCCGACCCGACCCGAAGGGAAACACCCGACCCGACCCGAAGGGGGGACACCCGACCCGAACCGTACCAGAGGAAGACTCAAACCGACGCGATGCAGGAGACCCGACCCGAACCGATGGCTCGAAGGGAATCCGACCCGACCCAGTATTGACCAATAACCCGAGATGCAAAGGTAGTCCAATATGGGAAGTTAGAGCTCAGGATCCAGTTGGGAACCAATGAGTTCACTTCATGGTTGGGCTTCGCTGCGGGACGTGTGCTAAGGAGTTGTCGACGTTCATAACTTCGATTCACCACTAAAAATGAATGATGGGCTACTTATCAGTGCAGTAGAGTCATTATGACTCGAGGGGCAAGGTGATGGTAGCAAGACTACGTTATCAGTGCAGTAGAGTCATTACGACTCGAGGGGCAAGGTGATGCGTAGTAAGACTATGAGCCAGCGCAGATGGGGGTGAATAACTCCATGGGGCAAGTGGACATAGTAAGGATTGGTAAGACTATGAGCCAACGCAGATGGGGTGAATAACTCCATGGGGCAAGTGGACATAGTAAGGATTGGTAAGGCTATGAGCCAGCGCAGATGTGGTGAATAACTCCATGGGGCAAGTGGACATAGCAAAGGATTAGTGGCTACGTTATCAGTGCAGTGAAGCCATTTATGACTTCATGGGGCAAAGTGATCGTAGCAAGGGTGGGTGATCGAAGTGGTGAATATCGTATGCTTTACGCACTGAGTGAGAGATGTGAGGATGGATGCTATGTTGATTGTTTGCCACCACTATGACATGCACACCTCCCCCACCTCCGTATCTTTATACTGTTTGATATGGCACCTTAGATTGTTGTACAGTATGTAGTGCTAACTCTTTGGTTGCAGGTCTAGGTTCAGGTATGTCTTAGTCTACCTGTTATTGTTCACTTTAAATGCTTATCGCTCATACCAGGCTTTATGTCTGACCCAGAGTTTTATGTCTCCTCTTATTACTCTGGGTGCTCACACGAGCAGACTAGAGACAGGTTAGCTGGTGATGCACGAGTAGCTGATTCGGAGGCGGGCAGGAGGCTTCCACGTATGATATATATACACATTCTCCCTGTGTCGTTGGTGGTCGCTACTTGGGCATTAGTAGTGTACCTCCTTTATCTTGCTTTTGCTTTGAGACAGTTGAAAAGTTGTAATAAGCTATATTCTGGATTTCCGCTGCTATGATGCTTAGTTCTGGTTTTTAGCTTATGCACTGTCTCTCCTGTTTTATGTCAATTATGTTATTATTATATTTTGTTCTATGCGCTGTGAGACATTCTACAGGTTCTTTGTATGTTTATTTCCTTCTTCCTTTTCCTTCTGACGACCCGTTCCGTGCTAACTGGACATGTGTACAGCGCACTTTTGGAGTAAATGTCGGTTGGTGCGGGGCGGGCCGTCACACTTGGTATCAGAGCTCTAGGTTGCGTAGTTAACCTAGGGAAATACACTAGGGAGAGATAGTACGTATATGAGAGCGCGTATTTGTGATTACTTTGGTTTTCAAAAGCTATGTATATATATACTATTAGTAGTATAAGAATGAAGTCGCACTGCACTAGCACCACCATGGGATCGTTAATCGTTTCCCTTTTTCAGATTGACGATGAACCGAGACACGAGCGGTGCTGGTAGAGGGACCAACCATGGGAATGCCGCTGACATGAGGGCGATGTTTACTAACCTCATGAGAGACATGCTTAGAGAAGTGCAAGGGGCAGTTCCCAATCCCGGAGTTGGTGTTGGCCCAGTAGTGCAGGCGCCTAGGGTCGATTTCGCCAAGTTGTGCAAGGATTACACTAACCTTGGTGGGAAGCCGTTCCACGGGACGGAGTCGGCCACAGATGTTCAAGACTGGATGGATAGCTGTGACCGTATCTTTGATGACTTGGGTCTTGAGGATGCGATGAAGAGAAGGCTAGCGTCTCGTCAGCTGCAAGGGCGAGCGATGAATTGGTGGAATGCCATTAG
Source organism: Allium sativum (assembly GCA_030737875.1). Lineage (NCBI taxonomy): Eukaryota > Viridiplantae > Streptophyta > Magnoliopsida > Asparagales > Amaryllidaceae > Allium > Allium sativum. The sequence goes on along the minus strand of CM060915.1, from coordinate 619,211,569 downwards.
AACAGCTACTCCAGAAGATCAGGTTACTTGGGTTCAGTTCAAGGCTCGCTTTAGCGAGAAGTTTATTCCAGCTGCCCAGAAGTCAGTGTTGTTCAAGAGGTTCTTGGAACTCAAGCAGAATGGGAGGGCAGTTTCTGACTATATTGCTGAGTTCGACACTTTGTCGAAGTATAGACTGTCTCTTATCGATACTCCTGAGAAGAAGAATGAGAAGTTCATTACTGGTTTGGATGGATACTTGGGGGAAAGGCTTATCAACCACATCGATGAGACTTTTGAATCGATCTTGGGGAAAGCTTTGAGATCAGAGAGTCTTTACCCTAAGTCAAAGAATGAGACTGCATCTGCAGAAGGGCCAAAGCCGCAAGCAGGCGGTGGAGGCCAGAATAACTCTCAGAATAAGAGGAAGCAGGACCAATCTAAAGGTGGCCAGAAAAAGAGCAAGAAGGATGTTGAGTGCTTCAGCTGTGGTAAGAAGGGCCATTATGCTAAAGATTGTCGGGCCAAGCTAGCGGATAAGAAGTGCTTCAACTGTGGTCAAGTGGGACATTTCAAGGATAAGTGTCTGCAACCTCTTAAGGAGAAGCAGATTGTGAAAGCATATGCTATTGATGTTGTTCCTTCTTCGTCAAATGCCCCAACTGCGACGGAGAAAGGAAAGAATGTTGTTATTCAAGGTATGCTTTCTATTTATGATGTACCAGTTCGAGTTTTGTTTGATACTGGGGCTTCCCGTTCCTTCATATCTAGTGACCTGGTAGATAGGTTGGGACTGGAACCCGAGATAGTCGATAGACCATTGGTTGTGACGAACCCGATTGGTGGTTCAACTAGCCTTAGTATGATTTGCAGGAATTTGGTCTTATCGAGTCATGGATGTATGTTTGTATGTGATTGCTTTTTTTTGGGCTTTACTGGGTATGACATTATATTGGGAGTCGATTGGCTCCAAAGATACGGGGTGGTGGTAGACTGTGAGGGCTTTTTGGTGACAGTGAGGGCGGATGATGGGCGGAGGGTAGTGTTTGGTAGTCTACCTAGTGATGGGGTTATGGCTAGTTTTGTAAATTCCCTCGACATCCCGCAGGATTAGTTGTCAGATGTGCCCGTGGTTGGCCAGTATCCGGACATCTTCGAGGAGGTGACCGGGCTTCCACCACACCGAGAGATTTAGTTTCGTATTGATTTAGTGAAAGATGCCAGACCTATAGTGATGCCACTTCGTCGTATGGCACGAAGGGAGCATCGAGAGCTCGGGGTGCAAGTCAGTAATCTTTTGAAGAAGGGATTTATTAGAATGAGTGTCTCCGAGTGGGGAGCACCAGTTATGTTTGCCACTAAGGCAGATGGTTCCCTTCGTTTGTGTGTGGACTATCGCGAGTTGAATAAGGTGACGAGGAAGAATATGTATCCTCTACCGCGGATAGATGATTTGTTTGATCAACTGGAAGGAGCAAGTGTGTTTTCCCAGTTGGACCTCGCGACAGGATTTCATCAGCTACGAGTAGCGGATGAGAGTGTTCCGAAAATGGCATTTAGGACGCCGTCTGGATTTTATGAGTGGTTGGTCATGCCATTTGGGTTGACCAATGCACCAGCCTACTTTGTGGATCTTATGAATCGAGTATTCAGAGATCAGTTGAATAAGTTTGTTCTTGTGTTCGTGGATGATATCCTTGTTTACTCAAGGACAGAGGAGGAACACAAGGGACACTTGAGGATAGTGATGGAGGTGTTGAGGAAACACCAATTGAAAGCGAAATTCTCTAAGTGTCATTTTTGGAGAAGGGAAGTGAGATTCTTGGGTCATGTTGTTTCAGAGAGTGGTATTACCGTGGACCCTGCGAAGGTGGCTACGGTACAGGATTGGCCTACACCCAAGAATGTAACGGATGTAAGAAGTTTCTTGGGATTAGCTGGATATTATCGTAAGTTTATCCAGGACTTCTCCAAGATAGCAGCACCGTTGACTCAATTGACTAAGAAGAATCAGTCCTTCGTCTGGGACGGAGTGTGTGAGGATGCCTTCAAGAGTCTAAAAAAGAAGTTGACGCGTGCGCCAGTGTTAGTCATTCCTAAAGGGAATGAAGAGATGACGGTATACACGGATGCTTGTGGTACCGGACTGGGTGCTGTATTGATGCAAGGAGGTAGGGTTATAGCTTATGCTAGTCAACAGCTAAAGCCGCATGAGAAGAAGTATCCTACCCATGATTTGGAATTAGCAGCGATCGTGGTTGCGCTGAAGATGTGGAGACACTATCTCTTGGGAGAAAGATTTGAGTTGTTTACCGATCATAAATCGTTAAAGTATCTTTTCTCTCAGAAAGATCTGAATCTCCATCAACAGAGATGGTTAGAGTTCTTGGCTTCGTATGATTTTGATATCGCATACACACCTGGGAAAGGTAATGCGGTAGCCGATGCCTTGAGTAGGAGACATGCCAGTTTAGGGGCTATGTTTCTTGAGTGGAAGCAACTGGAGTATATCGCGGGGTTTGATTTCAGACCAAAGTGCGAATTGGATCCAGTTATGCTAGCTAGTTTGACGATCAGACCCACTTTGATTGAGCGGATCGGCTCTAGTCAGAGGGACGATCCTAACCTATTGGAAATCATCTCCAAGTTAGAGATGGGTATCGATGAGGAGATGAATGTGTATGGGCTTGATCAAGATGGATGGCTTCGGAAGAATGGAAGATTAGTTGTGCCCAACGTGAATGGTTTGAGGGATGAAGTGCTTAGAGAATGTCATCACTCAAAACTAACTATACATCCCGGTGGTAATAAAATGTATCGAGGCATGAAGCAGACTTACTACTTGGAAGGGATGAAAAGAGACGTTGGGAAGTTTATATCTAAATGCATGAATTGCCAGCTAGTTAAAGCCGAGCAAAAGAAGCCTAGTGGTTTGTTGCAGCCATTAGAAATTCCCGAATGGAAATGGGAGCAAGTCTCGATGGATTTCATCGATGGTTTACCAAGGACTAGATCGGGATATGATAGCATTTGGGTAATTGTGGATCGATTGACTAAGAGTGCAAGATTTATACCAGTCAAATCGACTAGAACGGCAGCCAAGTTGGCAGAACTGTATATGAAGTGGGTAGTGAGATTTCATGGAGTACCTAAAAGCATTGTGAGTGACCGAGACCCGTTGTTCACTAGTGGGTTTTGGAAGAGCTTACAAGAGGATCTAGGGTCAGGATTACATCTCAGTACCGCATATCATCCTCAGACCGACGGTCAGACGGAGAGGGTGAATCGTATATTGGAAGATCTCTTGAGAGCTTGTATATTGGATTTTGGTGGATCGTGGGATGACCATTTGCATCTAGTAGAATTTGCATATAATAATAGCTACCGATCCAGTATCGGTCTGGCTCCATATGAAGCTTTGTACGAAAGACCGTGCAACTCACTATCATGTTGGATAGAGACTAGCGAGAAGTTTATGCTTGGACCAAATGTGGTGAGAGAAACTTCAGATAAGATTAAGATCATTCAGCAACGAATGAAAGCTGCCCAAGATAGGCAGAAGAGTTATGCTGATAAGAGGAGAAGAGACTTGAAATTCTCCGTTGGTGACTTGGTGTTTGTCAAGATCTCTCCGTTAAAGAGCGTGATTCGATTTGGCAGGAGAGGCAAGTTGGCACCAAGATTTTTTGGCCCATTCCCTGTTCTTGAACTAGTCGGGAATTTGGCATATAGAGTTGGCTTACCAGAGAAAATGGCGGGAGTTCACAATGTATTTCATGTTTCCCAACTAAGGAAGTTCGTTCACGACTCATATATGACTATTTCACCTGATCAGTTAGAGGACTTCGAAGTAGAACCCGAGGCGGTTGGGAACCGCAAACCGATTCGTATTGTGGGGCACGATACGAATCAACTTCGAAGGAAGGCGGTGAAGCTAGTCAAGGTTCAGTGGGGTGAGGACGAGAATGATCGTACTTGGGAGACAGAGGAGAGCATTAGGAAGACATATCCAGAACTCTTTGCCTGGTAAGATTTACTTTGCAATTTAGTTTTCCGCATGCTAGGGTAGACTTGTTTTGCTTGTTTGCATGTTTGATTGTTGTTTTATGATTGATACGCATGCGGGACCTTTGTGTGTGTTTTAATTAGGGAATTTCGGGGGCGAAATTTCTTAAGGGGGGGAGAGTGTAACACCCGCATTCTACGCATCGGGGGATCGTAGAATATTTATTTCTTTCCCGTATGAAGTCGTATTGTCATGTAACTTTGGGAAACATCCATTAGAGTCATTTCCCATGCTTATGATTTTTGTCGATTTTTAAATGACCATTTTGCCCCTAGTTGGTACTTTTATGGCCATAACTTTTGATTGGAAAGGAATTTTGACTTGAAACCACTTCCATTAGATTCGTTTGATGGTTTACCTTTCCGTAGAGTGGTCATAGTTGCCAAACGGACTTACCGTTTGGGAGATATGGCTGAAATAAGGTTTGGAGGGTGAAAAACTGCTTAACCGGGCCAAATCGGGTGATTAGTTGTGACGGCAAGGAATTTCGCTCGGTCCGAACCAGTCGCTAAACCGATTCAGGCCGTTCGAAACGCCCTTTCGTTTGAGAACACGACAAAACAGAACGCATACAGAAGAACATTTCACTGTATATTACAACAATGCATCAGATTACAAGAATATACAGAGTATAAAAGAATATTACACAGAAATAACAGAGATTTAAATTACATTTAAATTCATCGCAGCGGAAAATAATACAATACACAACTAGAAGAGATATACGGATACAAAGCTTTCCGGATATCGTTCCAGCTGTAAACCAGGATCCTGTGAATATAAATCTGCAAAACCAAAACTACTAGCTGCCCGTGTCAAAATAAGGGCACCCAGAGTTTAGGTTAAAACAATAAACTCCAGGTCAGTCATGTGACTGGTGTGAGAACTAAAACAGTTTTAAATCTTTATTTTCAAAGTTAGGTAAATCAAGGGACCACGCCGTATAACACGGAACGGGTTTCCTCCCAAGAATACCAGTGCATAAAACAAACAGCGCAATGCTAAATAAAGAAAAATGAAGCTGTTATAAGACCCAGGTCCTATCACACAATGCAACGCAGCCGAGGATAGGGTTTTCCCTTATAACAGCCAAAGGATGCTTGATACGTTTAAAACAAATCATTTGATATTATAATAAGTGCATAGTGTATAGAACAACTTCAAATCATAAGTATCAATCATAGGCGGCATGGGTACCATATATCATGTCGCCATATATAGGTTTACAAATAAAACCGCAAATGTCACGTATTTGGAAATTGGATTTCCGTCTATGAACCGAGGCTAGGGGCAAGATCCTCAACCGATTCGAGACGCTCTAGCCCGCCCCTCAGGCAAGCGCGCAGGCAAGCCTTGGATCGTCAGGGCCGGTCCACACGGAGTGGATTATTATGCCTGAACAATACGTCTCCCCACCCTATGGGGTGTAAGTCTGGTCCGTCAGCCGACCAGAATGCATTCGGCCGAAACCGATATAACCGAGGCGCCTCGCAACAGCAACAACCACATAAGTCAAACTCGTCAGGGCGTGTAAAACCACTGACGCCACTTCTAGCTAGAAAGAAACGCAAGTCCTCCCTGAGGTCCGTCTCCCGTTTTTGGTTCATACCTGGTGTGAAACACGCGAGGTAAACGTCACACAAAGCTACGCCTCAAAGGCCGTGCTTTGATCATCACCACAAGACTTTGCTTTTCAACAGAAGCCTTGATCATTTGCATCTTAGCATGCCACACAGGCAAACCATCCTATGCAACCGATATCAGTCACACAGAATGAAATCCGATGTCAGACACACAGTCCATTTACAAGTCCGTCCTGGGTCTGAACGAAACCGGAGGCACCTAGTACCCCGCATATCCATCGATCTCCAAGTACGTCTGGACGATCACTAACTGTTTCCATCTTCTTGGGTGTACAGCCCAATCAAGATCATCAGTAATTACCCAAACGACGTGAAGACCTCCGGTCTTCGACCATCGTCTTCATCTTCGACTTATCGTCGTATCAGTTATTCAGAATGGGATAAACCCGGTCTTTCCGAATAACTCGCGTATATATTATAAAAGTGTTACACAAACACAACATACGCCTCATTCCAACTCATTAGTCACTAACCGTAAATTAATCAAGAGAATAATTCCCCAAATATTAACCCCGAAGGCCGAAACCAACATCAGATCAATATCCAGAAAACCATTCTGCTTGGCTAACCGGCAGTTAGTTCCTAAATTTCACGTTCAAATCTAATTAAAGATTTAACTATCGACTGGAGCAAAACTGGTGATACTCCATTCTCGATCTTTTCAATCTAATTAAAGATTCATTAAAACTCCACTTAGTTTTAATCTTCGACTGGGTTAAAGAATCAGTGTCATTTAAAACACGGTTCACGATAAACCCAAATCACATTCCATTAATTATCGGGTTAAAGAACAAGTGTTATTTAAAACACTGTTCACGATAAACCCAAAAATCAATATCGATTCAATTCCAATTAAATATTATTTAATTGGTACACTTCATTAAATCTAAATAAAAAGATTTAATCTTTTCTCAACTGGGTTCAAGAACAGTGTTAGTGAAGACACCATTCACGACAAACCCAAATCACATTCCATTAATTATCGGGTTAAAGAACAAGTGTTATTTAAAACACTGTTCACGATAAACCCAAAAATCAATATCGATTCAATTCCAATTAAATATTATTTAATTGGTACACTTCATTAAATCTAAATCAAAAGATTTAATCTTTTCTCAGCTGGGTTCAAGAACAGTGTTAGTGAAGACACCATTCACGACAAACCCAAATCACATTCGATATTCAATACAAGGCTCTGAATAGAAAATATATCGGCTTATATTCAATATCGAATTCTACGACTAACAAATGTCGTATTGGAAATAACGATATAAATATATATATCTTTCAAATTTCCATAACAACACCTGTATAATCACGAATTCCAACATCGAAATATTCTGAAGACAATTTCGATTCAAATCCACTCCAATGCAATCATTGGAAATTTTGGTTATTTTCAAAACCATTTCAAATTCCATTTATTTATTTAAAAATAAATAGAATTATAATTCTAGTTCGAAACTAGTTCATTTCGATAAAAATCTATTTTTATCTTTTCAAATATGGAGTTTTTCATCCCAAACTTTCACAAATCATTTCTTATGATTTTACACAAATTATTACTATTTTTAATAATTTTATCAAGGCCCGTACAGTCGATTTCCATTAACGGCCATCGAACTGCACTTATAGCGACCTTTTTCGAATTTGATTTGGACGTATCTCCAAATCCAACCGTTAGATTTCAAATTTCTAACATTCATTAGAAAGCTCTTTTCGATACGAACCCAACGGTTCCGGTTTTAGGAGAATCCGACGGTCGGATCTCCCGTAATGTCCGTTTGAAACAAATGGTCGAAATTCACGAACTGCCGCGGCGCGGCGCGTTCTATTCAGGCCATTATATTATATATATAATATATATAATATATACTTCGTCGATTTCTATTTAAAACGAATTATATAAATAGTTTTAAAATCGTTTCAAAAGCTATTTCAACTTTCTTTTCAATTCAAATCAAAATTGAATTCTTCTTCATAAATTCGTTTTAAAATTCATTTCTATTCAATTCAAATTTCAATTCAATTTGAATTCATTTCAATTCACTTTCGATTCAATTTGAATTCGTTTTCAATTCAATTCATTTCGAAATCGTTTTCAATTCATTTCTATTCGAAATCGTTTTCAATTCATTTCTATTCGAAATCGTTTTCAATTCATTTCTATTCGAAATCGTTTTCAATTCATTTCTATTCGAAATCGTTTTCAATTCGATATAAATATCGCTCACGTCAAAATGGCGTCAATCTAATCAACACGGCTTCATAAATTTCTATTTTCAAATATTCTATTTCAAATATTTCTTTTTCCAAATAGTTGTTATTATCAAAATATTTCGTTCAACACATGACCAATCTCAATGAATGAGTACTGTCATCACATGAACTTTTTTTATAATATTCTTTATTTTTCAAATTGGAATGAGGCCCAATCAATTACCATATAAAGTTAATTATATGGATTTTCATACAACACATGTATATAATGACATTGAAAATAATCAACCATCAACCAAAGTGCACTACACTGTATAAGCATCAAATATAGATATTCAACGCTTATAACAGCCTGTCAATCAATCGATCGACATATTTAATCAATCAGGATGAGTGAACTTCAAATTTCATCCCAACACCCGTGTGGGGTTTTCAAACAATCAAACAAAGATTTTATTTGTGCAGTTGGGCGATGTGTAAAATTTATCGTCCCAATCAATGTCATTCAAATAGGTGTGCATAAACAAACCATCTGGTTTGTAAATGAATATTTATTTATTCACATTCACGTTAAAAATTATATTTTTAACGATAAAACATTTTATTCCAACATATGAATTTCTATTCAATTCATATTTCAATTCAATTCAATTATTCCATAAAAATGATATTTTTATTTTTCTAATATATTTTAGAAAATTTCGGCGGCATAACGGCACGATACTAGAAACGGGACAAGGCCTAGCCTTATCCCCGGACTAGTGAAGGCCCACGCCATTCACACATCAATCATATCAATTTTATTATGCAAACCACAAAATTTGGAGTAAGTGTCTAACCTAGCCTTACTCCTTCGCCTTATAACGGCGCACGTCTAATCCTAACCAATTTATCGATTCGATTTTTCACACCACAAACCACATTCAAACCAATATCGCAATCAATCACCAAACAATCAAACAAACAAGTCCATGGTCTGTGGACGATTGTGTCGGGTGCTACTAAGCACCGTCTGCATCCTAGTATATATATATAACTAGAAATAAAATTGAAAGGTGAGAAATTCTCACCGAAAGCTATCCAAGCTCCACGGCACTTCATTTGCAGAAGTCTTCCTCGTTATCGCCTCTTCGTCATCTTCGTTGCCCGTAGTCACTATATATATAAAAATCGAATTTTTACTTCAAAGTTCAATATATAAAAATCGAATTTTTAGTTCAAAGTTCAATATATAAAAATCGAATTTTTAGTTCGAAGTTCAATAAATAAAAATCGAATTTTTAGTTCGAAGTTCAATAAATAAAAATCGAATTTTTACTTCAAAGTTCCATATATAAAAATCGAATTTTTACTTCAAAGTTCCATATATAAAAATCGAATTTTTAGTTCGAAGTTCAATAAATAAAAATCGAATTTTTAGTTCGAAGTTCAATATATAAAAATCGAATTTTTAGTTCGAAGTTCAATAAATAAAAATCGAATTTTTAGTTCGAAGTTCAATAAATAAAAATCGAATTTTTAGTTCGAAGTTCAATAAATAAAAATCGAATTTTTAGTTCGAAGTTCAATAAATAAAAATCGAATTTTTAGTTCGAAGTTCAATAAATAAAAATCGAATTTTTACTTCAAAGTTCCATATATAAAAATCGAATTTTTACTTCAAAGTTCCATATATAAAAATCGAATTTTTAGTTCGAAGTTCAATATACAAAAATTCTATTTTCTTTCGAAGTTCAAAACATAAAACTATATTTTTTCTTTCGAACTTCAAAACATAAAAACTATATTTTTCTTTCGAAGTTCAAAACATAAAAACTATATTTTTCTTTCGAACTTTCGATATATAGAAATCTGATTTTTTTCTTTTAAATTTCTAATCTCTTCCTAGTTTAGAAATCATTTTAAATTCAGTTTAAAAATCATTTTCCCTTTCAAAATAAAATCAGTTTTACTTCCTATAAAAATCAGTTTTTATTTTCTTTATAGATCAGTTTTTTAAATTCTTTTGAAATCAGTTTTATCCTTTATAAAATAAATCAGTTTTATTTCTTTATTTTTAAAACAGTTTCAGTTTTAAACTTTATTTAATTTATTCAGTTTTTAATTTACTTTTCAAAACAGTTTTTATACTTTAAACATTTCAGTTTTTAAAACAAAAATAAACAGTTTTTAAACTTAAGTAAAAATAAATAAAATAATAAAAAAAAACTTACCGGGGGGGGTCTGACCTGCGGTGGCGTGGGCTTCGGTTTCTTCAATCAGGGGGGGGGCGTCGGTTGTCTCCAGAGGAGAGGGAGGAGGCGCGAGGAAGTCGGAGGGTGGTTAGGGTTCAGGGGGCTGTGGTGTCGCGTCGTCGAGGTGGGGAGGGGGGGTATCGCGGTAGTCGATTGATGAGGGGGGGGGCTCCTGGCGATGGTCGGCGCCTGGCTAGGGGGGGGGGGCGTCTTCTCGAGGCGGCGGTGGTTGTTCGAGGGAGGCGGCGGGTCTTCGCAGTCGCCCCCCTTTTCCTTTTCTTTTATTTTTTATTTTTTTTTCTTGAATGAACGGTAGGGATTAGTGGGGGGGGGAGAATAATAATATATAATTAATTTATTTTATTTATTTATTTTCAAATAAAGTTGACTTTTACTTACGTCATCAAAACGAGGCCCACCACCTGTCGTCCCTAGCGTTTAACCCCCATTCCGAACACAATGGGATATGTATCGTAAGCTGATTTGACTGTTTGAATCAGTTTCCGTTTAATTTGCATTTAAATCGCTATATTGAATTTTAAACGTACATTTCGAATTACCGGGGTCACATACTAACTAGAAAAATTCCTGAAAAATATTTTCTAGCTTCGTATTGACGATACGGTCCTAACAAAACTAGTTTCATCGAATTCTGAGACCGTTGGAAAAATGGCCAATTTCCAGTCGATTAAAATCAACTGAAATGGTCAAACGCGTTTTCCTTTGCCACGCTCACATATTGATTCGAAAAATTATGAAATTTGAAACCTAGCAATAACTTAACATCACGGACCCAACAAAACTGGTCTCGTCGAAATCCGAGGTCGTTTGCAAAATTGCTATTTTTAAGGGCCTTATATTATATTAAAATATATATAAATTCCACAGCGACTATTTCTAAATTTCAACTGGACATATCTCATCATTTATAAAGTGGAATCTCAGTTTCTCAACTTCGTTGGAAAGATATTCACTATTAGATTCCATTATTTTTGGTTTCACTAAAATCCGGATTGTTTTGCACCCGGTACATTCAATTGAAGTTTGAAATCGAATTATCGAACTACCGCGCCATTTTCAATTCCTTTTATAATTATATATAATTATTTATATTCTAACGACGACGTATATAATATATACGTCGAATTATATTCAAAATAAATTTCTCGTCGATATTATTTAAAATAATTCATTTTAAATAATCAAAACTCGCTATAATTGCCAAAATAAAAATTTTAAACTGGCCCAGATTTTACGGGTTGTTACAATCTCCCCCACTTAAAACTTTTCGTCCCCGAAAAGGAACAAAGTCGAAAGTGGTTTGATTATTTAACTCTACGTTCGATCTGGCTTCCATTCTCCAACCTTTAGTTTCTGAGAATTTTCAAAACTTCAAAAATTTGGCTAACACCCTAAATTTTCGAAAAATTTCGCCATAACCTCCCCTGCACCGGGAGCATCGGGGAATTTCAAATAGCTTCCCCGGTCCTTCAGATCTCAAAAAGAAAAAGAAAAAGCCAAGCGGCTAGCCAATAGGCTCACAAAATCATCATCACCCAAACAAAACAGGAAATTATGTAGTAAACATGTACCTATTTGTCGGGCAAACAAATTTTATTCTCTGCTCTAGCCTCCTTGCTATGACCTGTTCAAAGATATACATGTATATGCAAGCAGATGCGACCAATTTTCAATATAGTTCAATATATGATTCAATTAGGCATAATGGCTCAAAATTAGCAAACAAATAAACAAGCAACCCAAACATCAATCAATTAGTGGATTAGAGTTTCAAATTGATAACTTTGATACATAGTCAAAAATCATGTTTTTGATGCCAAATCACAACAATAAATCTATCTATATTAGTTTTGGTTCTCACACCAGTCAAATGGAAATATATAGATATCACACCTTCGTCACTCGAATATAAACACTGATGATGAGGCCTCATCATCTGAATCATCCTCGGGCGACTAGAGTGTGATTCTATATCTATCCAATATATTAAAACTTTGAATACACGCGGATCAGACGTATACGCAAAATCTATATATACTGGATTGTCCACATCAATATAAATAATCAAATACGAATAATTGATTTAAATTTTTCAAAACAAAACTTGTTTTCACTTTAAAAAAATTTACTCTTCACACTCGTTCTAGGATACTACTGATCCCATCTCTAACGAGTCATCCCCGTTGGATATTACTAATCCACTTTCTGATGAGTTCTTTCGTATGGTTCTAATGTGCCTTGTTCTCTGAGCTTTGTAAACCAAAGCTCTGATACCAACTGTGACGGCAAGGAATTTCGCTCGGTCCGAACCAGTCGCTAAACCGATTCAGGCCGTTCGAAACGCCCTTTCGTTTGAGAACACGACAAAACAGAACGCATACAGAAGAACATTTCACTGTATATTACAACAATGCATCAGATTACAAGAATATACAGAGTATAAAAGAATATTACACAGAAATAACAGAGATTTAAATTACATTTAAATTCATCGCAGCGGAAAATAATACAATACACAACTAGAAGAGATATACGGATACAAAGCTTTCCGGATATCGTTCCAGCTGTAAACCAGGATCCTGTGAATATAAATCTGCAAAACCAAAACTACTAGCTGCCCGTGTCAAAATAAGGGCACCCAGAGTTTAGGTTAAAACAATAAACTCCAGGTCAGTCATGTGACTGGTGTGAGAACTAAAACAGTTTTAAATCTTTATTTTCAAAGTTAGGTAAATCAAGGGACCACGCCGTATAACACGGAACGGGTTTCCTCCCAAGAATACCAGTGCATAAAACAAACAGCGCAATGCTAAATAAAGAAAAATGAAGCTGTTATAAGACCCAGGTCCTATCACACAATGCAACGCAGCCGAGGATAGGGTTTTCCCTTATAACAGCCAAAGGATGCTTGATACGTTTAAAACAAATCATTTGATATTATAATAAGTGCATAGTGTATAGAACAACTTCAAATCATAAGTATCAATCATAGGCGGCATGGGTACCATATATCATGTCGCCATATATAGGTTTACAAATAAAACCGCAAATGTCACGTATTTGGAAATTGGATTTCCGTCTATGAACCGAGGCTAGGGGCAAGATCCTCAACCGATTCGAGACGCTCTAGCCCGCCCCTCAGGCAAGCGCGCAGGCAAGCCTTGGATCGTCAGGGCCGGTCCACACGGAGTGGATTATTATGCCTGAACAATACGTCTCCCCACCCTATGGGGTGTAAGTCTGGTCCGTCAGCCGACCAGAATGCATTCGGCCGAAACCGATATAACCGAGGCGCCTCGCAACAGCAACAACCACATAAGTCAAACTCGTCAGAGCGTGTAAAACCACTGACGCCACTTCTAGCTAGAAAGAAACGCAAGTCCTCCCTGAGGTCCGTCTCCCGTTTTTGGTTCATACCTGGTGTGAAACACGCGAGGTAAACGTCACACAAAGCTACGCCTCAAAGGCCGTGCTTTGATCATCACCACAAGACTTTGCTTTTCAACAGAAGCCTTGATCATTTGCATCTTAGCATGCCACACAGGCAAACCATCCTATGCAACCGATATCAGTCACACAGAATGAAATCCGATGTCAGACACACAGTCCATTTACAAGTCCGTCCTGGGTCTGAACGAAACCGGAGGCACCTAGTACCCCGCATATCCATCGATCTCCAAGTACGTCTGGACGATCACTAACTGTTTCCATCTTCTTGGGTGTACAGCCCAATCAAGATCATCAGTAATTACCCAAACGACGTGAAGACCTCCGGTCTTCGACCATCGTCTTCATCTTCGACTTATCGTCGTATCAGTTATTCAGAATGGGATAAACCCGGTCTTTCCGAATAACTCGCGTATATATTATAAAAGTGTTACACAAACACAACATACGCCTCATTCCAACTCATTAGTCACTAACCGTAAATTAATCAAGAGAATAATTCCCCAAATATTAACCCCGAAGGCCGAAACCAACATCAGATCAATATCCAGAAAACCATTCTGCTTGGCTAACCGGCAGTTAGTTCCTAAATTTCACGTTCAAATCTAATTAAAGATTTAACTATCGACTGGAGCAAAACTGGTGATACTCCATTCTCGATCTTTTCAATCTAATTAAAGATTCATTAAAACTCCACTTAGTTTTAATCTTCGACTGGGTTAAAGAATCAGTGTCATTTAAAACACGGTTCACGATAAACCCAAATCACATTCCATTAATTATCGGGTTAAAGAACAAGTGTTATTTAAAACACTGTTCACGATAAACCCAAAAATCAATATCGATTCAATTCCAATTAAATATTATTTAATTGGTACACTTCATTAAATCTAAATAAAAAGATTTAATCTTTTCTCAACTGGGTTCAAGAACAGTGTTAGTGAAGACACCATTCACGACAAACCCAAATCACATTCCATTAATTATCGGGTTAAAGAACAAGTGTTATTTAAAACACTGTTCACGATAAACCCAAAAATCAATATCGATTCAATTCCAATTAAATATTATTTAATTGGTACACTTCATTAAATCTAAATCAAAAGATTTAATCTTTTCTCAGCTGGGTTCAAGAACAGTGTTAGTGAAGACACCATTCACGACAAACCCAAATCACATTCGATATTCAATACAAGGCTCTGAATAGAAAATATATCGGCTTATATTCAATATCGAATTCTACGACTAACAAATGTCGTATTGGAAATAACGATATAAATATATATATCTTTCAAATTTCCATAACAACACCTGTATAATCACGAATTCCAACATCGAAATATTCTGAAGACAATTTCGATTCAAATCCACTCCAATGCAATCATTGGAAATTTTGGTTATTTTCAAAACCATTTCAAATTCCATTTATTTATTTAAAAATAAATAGAATTATAATTCTAGTTCGAAACTAGTTCATTTCGATAAAAATCTATTTTTATCTTTTCAAATATGGAGTTTTTCATCCCAAACTTTCACAAATCATTTCTTATGATTTTACACAAATTATTACTATTTTTAATAATTTTATCAAGGCCCGTACAGTCGATTTCCATTAACGGCCATCGAACTGCACTTATAGCGACCTTTTTCGAATTTGATTTGGACGTATCTCCAAATCCAACCGTTAGATTTCAAATTTCTAACATTCATTAGAAAGCTCTTTTCGATACGAACCCAACGGTTCCGGTTTTAGGAGAATCCGACGGTCGGATCTCCCGTAATGTCCGTTTGAAACAAATGGTCGAAATTCACGAACTGCCGCGGCGCGGCGCGTTCTATTCAGGCCATTATATTATATATATAATATATACTTCGTCGATTTCTATTTAAAACGAATTATATAAATAGTTTTAAAATCGTTTCAAAAGCTATTTCAACTTTCTTTTCAATTCAAATCAAAATTGAATTCTTCTTCATAAATTCGTTTTAAAATTCATTTCTATTCAATTCAAATTTCAATTCAATTTGAATTCATTTCAATTCACTTTCGATTCAATTTGAATTCGTTTTCAATTCAATTCATTTCGAAATCGTTTTCAATTCATTTCTATTCGAAATCGTTTTCAATTCATTTCTATTCGAAATCGTTTTCAATTCATTTCTATTCGAAATCGTTTTCAATTCATTTCTATTCGAAATCGTTTTCAATTCGATATAAATATCGCTCACGTCAAAATGGCGTCAATCTAATCAACACGGCTTCATAAATTTCTATTTTCAAATATTCTATTTCAAATATTTCTTTTTCCAAATAGTTGTTATTATCAAAATATTTCGTTCAACACATGACCAATCTCAATGAATGAGTACTGTCATCACATGAACTTTTTTTATAATATTCTTTATTTTTCAAATTGGAATGAGGCCCAATCAATTACCATATAAAGTTAATTATATGGATTTTCATACAACACATGTATATAATGACATTGAAAATAATCAACCATCAACCAAAGTGCACTACACTGTATAAGCATCAAATATAGATATTCAACGCTTATAACAGCCTGTCAATCAATCGATCGACATATTTAATCAATCAGGATGAGTGAACTTCAAATTTCATCCCAACACCCGTGTGGGGTTTTCAAACAATCAAACAAAGATTTTATTTGTGCAGTTGGGCGATGTGTAAAATTTATCGTCCCAATCAATGTCATTCAAATAGGTGTGCATAAACAAACCATCTGGTTTGTAAATGAATATTTATTTATTCACATTCACGTTAAAAATTATATTTTTAACGATAAAACATTTTATTCCAACATATGAATTTCTATTCAATTCATATTTCAATTCAATTCAATTATTCCATAAAAATGATATTTTTATTTTTCTAATATATTTTAGAAAATTTCGGCGGCATAACGGCACGATACTAGAAACGGGACAAGGCCTAGCCTTATCCCCGGACTAGTGAAGGCCCACGCCATTCACACATCAATCATATCAATTTTATTATGCAAACCACAAAATTTGGAGTAAGTGTCTAACCTAGCCTTACTCCTTCGCCTTATAACGGCGCACGTCTAATCCTAACCAATTTATCGATTCGATTTTTCACACCACAAACCACATTCAAACCAATATCGCAATCAATCACCAAACAATCAAACAAACAAGTCCATGGTCTGTGGACGATTGTGTCGGGTGCTACTAAGCACCGTCTGCATCCTAGTATATATATATAACTAGAAATAAAATTGAAAGGTGAGAAATTCTCACCGAAAGCTATCCAAGCTCCACGGCACTTCATTTGCAGAAGTCTTCCTCGTTATCGCCTCTTCGTCATCTTCGTTGCCCGTAGTCACTATATATATAAAAATCGAATTTTTACTTCAAAGTTCAATATATAAAAATCGAATTTTTAGTTCAAAGTTCAATATATAAAAATCGAATTTTTAGTTCGAAGTTCAATAAATAAAAATCGAATTTTTAGTTCGAAGTTCAATAAATAAAAATCGAATTTTTACTTCAAAGTTCCATATATAAAAATCGAATTTTTACTTCAAAGTTCCATATATAAAAATCGAATTTTTAGTTCGAAGTTCAATAAATAAAAATCGAATTTTTAGTTCGAAGTTCAATATATAAAAATCGAATTTTTAGTTCGAAGTTCAATAAATAAAAATCGAATTTTTAGTTCGAAGTTCAATAAATAAAAATCGAATTTTTAGTTCGAAGTTCAATAAATAAAAATCGAATTTTTAGTTCGAAGTTCAATAAATAAAAATCGAATTTTTAGTTCGAAGTTCAATAAATAAAAATCGAATTTTTACTTCAAAGTTCCATATATAAAAATCGAATTTTTACTTCAAAGTTCCATATATAAAAATCGAATTTTTAGTTCGAAGTTCAATATACAAAAATTCTATTTTCTTTCGAAGTTCAAAACATAAAACTATATTTTTTCTTTCGAACTTCAAAACATAAAAACTATATTTTTCTTTCGAAGTTCAAAACATAAAAACTATATTTTTCTTTCGAACTTTCGATATATAGAAATCTGATTTTTTTCTTTTAAATTTCTAATCTCTTCCTAGTTTAGAAATCATTTTAAATTCAGTTTAAAAATCATTTTCCCTTTCAAAATAAAATCAGTTTTACTTCCTATAAAAATCAGTTTTTATTTTCTTTATAGATCAGTTTTTTAAATTCTTTTGAAATCAGTTTTATCCTTTATAAAATAAATCAGTTTTATTTCTTTATTTTTAAAACAGTTTCAGTTTTAAACTTTATTTAATTTATTCAGTTTTTAATTTACTTTTCAAAACAGTTTTTATACTTTAAACATTTCAGTTTTTAAAACAAAAATAAACAGTTTTTAAACTTAAGTAAAAATAAATAAAATAATAAAAAAAAACTTACCGGGGGGGGTCTGACCTGCGGTGGCGTGGGCTTCGGTTTCTTCAATCAGGGGGGGGGCGTCGGTTGTCTCCAGAGGAGAGGGAGGAGGCGCGAGGAAGTCGGAGGGTGGTTAGGGTTCAGGGGGCTGTGGTGTCGCGTCGTCGAGGTGGGGAGGGGGGGTATCGCGGTAGTCGATTGATGAGGGGGGGGCTCCTGGCGATGGTCGGCGCCTGGCTAGGGGGGGGGCGTCTTCTCGAGGCGGCGGTGGTTGTTCGAGGGAGGCGGCGGGTCTTCGCAGTCGCCCCCCTTTTCCTTTTCTTTTTTTTTTTATTTTTTTTTCTTGAATGAACGGTAGGGATTAGTGGGGGGGGAGAATAATAATATATAATTAATTTATTTTATTTATTTATTTTCAAATAAAGTTGACTTTTACTTACGTCATCAAAACGAGGCCCACCACCTGTCGTCCCTAGCGTTTAACCCCCATTCCGAACACAATGGGATATGTATCGTAAGCTGATTTGACTGTTTGAATCAGTTTCCGTTTAATTTGCATTTAAATCGCTATATTGAATTTTAAACGTACATTTCGAATTACCGGGGTCACATACTAACTAGAAAAATTCCTGAAAAATATTTTCTAGCTTCGTATTGACGATACGGTCCTAACAAAACTAGTTTCATCGAATTCTGAGACCGTTGGAAAAATGGCCAATTTCCAGTCGATTAAAATCAACTGAAATGGTCAAACGCGTTTTCCTTTGCCACGCTCACATATTGATTCGAAAAATTATGAAATTTGAAACCTAGCAATAACTTAACATCACGGACCCAACAAAACTGGTCTCGTCGAAATCCGAGGTCGTTTGCAAAATTGCTATTTTTAAGGGCCTTATATTATATTAAAATATATATAAATTCCACAGCGACTATTTCTAAATTTCAACTGGACATATCTCATCATTTATAAAGTGGAATCTCAGTTTCTCAACTTCGTTGGAAAGATATTCACTATTAGATTCCATTATTTTTGGTTTCACTAAAATCCGGATTGTTTTGCACCCGGTACATTCAATTGAAGTTTGAAATCGAATTATCGAACTACCGCGCCATTTTCAATTCCTTTTATAATTATATATAATTATTTATATTCTAACGACGACGTATATAATATATACGTCGAATTATATTCAAAATAAATTTCTCGTCGATATTATTTAAAATAATTCATTTTAAATAATCAAAACTCGCTATAATTGCCAAAATAAAAATTTTAAACTGGCCCAGATTTTACGGGTTGTTACATTAGTGAGTAGGCCCATAACCCATTTCGGGATTAGGGTTATGGGAAGGCTGAAATGAGATAGAGCATCATTCCATTTCAGTTTTCTAGCCTCCACTTATCACCAAGGAACCATAGGAATGGCCTCCAACCTCTAAATCACCTCCAAATCATCTTTTGGTCAAGGATTTGGCTTAGCAACCTCTAATCAAGGGAGATCTACACCAAATCAACATTGGAGCTACTGTTTAGTATTGGGATTTGCATCAAATCAGAGATTTATTTCAGATCTTAGTTTATTTGTGGCTAAGGTGAGTGATTTGCATAGTTTTGCACTAATTATGGCTAATTAGGGGTGATTAGTGTTAATTAGCGAATTTAAACATGATAAAATTCAGGAAAAATATTTATAAAATCCGAAATGATGTTTTAGACCTCTGATATGAATTTGGGTTAATTTGGTTAAGTTTTACTAATCCTATCATTAGTTTCACCTAAACATGCTTAAGGGGAAAATATGGGGTTTTGGGTATGTTTGATCCATTTTAACCTATCATATTGATGTTTTGAAGTTTGTGGTTGATTATGCATGTTGTTATGACTGTATGATATGCTTTGTGATTGATTTCAATAGTTAGAATGGTCGAAAACGTCGTCGAATGGGGTAAACACTTGCTGGAACAGTTTCAGAAAGCAGTGCAGGTTCTGGATCGGATCAGATAAGGGGGCTCGGATCGGATATGTTGAACTGGGCAAGGGATTCGATCGAATCGGAACCTGACACTTGAGAAAAGTGGCAAAAAGGAAGGCCACGCTAACTGAACTGGGATCGGATCGGATAGAGAAGGAGGGATCGGATCGGAGCACGTGAAGAACGAGGGAGCGAATCTGAGCGAAGGCACAAACTAGATGGAAGATGACACCCGACCCGACCCGAAGGGAAACACCCGACCCGAAGGGAAACACCCGACTCGACCCGAAGGGGGGACACCCGACCCGAACCGTACCAGAGGAAGACTCGAACCGACGCGATGCAGGGGACCCGACCCGAACCGATGGCTCGATGGGAATCCGACCCAACCCAGTATTGACCAATAACCCGAGATGCAAAGGTAGTCCAATATGGGAAGTTAGAGCTCAGGATCTAGTTGGGAACCAATGAGTTCACTTCGTGGTTGGGCTTCGCTGCGGGACGTGTGCTAAGGAGTTGTCGACGTTCATAACTTCGATTCACCACTAAAAATGAATGATGGGCTACTTATCAGTGCAATAGAGTCATTATGACTCGAGGGGCAAGGTGATGGTAGCAAGACTACGTTATCAGTGCAGTAGAGTCATTACGACTCGAGGGGCAAGGTGATGCGTAGTAAGACTATGAGCCAGCGCAGATGGGGTGAATAACTCCATGGGGCAAGTGGACATAGTAAGGATTGGTAAGACTATGAGCCAGCGCAGATGGGGTGAATTACTCCATGGGGCAAGTGGACATAGTAAGGATTGGTAAGGCTACGAGCCAGCACAGATGGGGTGAATAACTCCATGGGGCAAGTGGACATAGCAAAGGATTAGTGGCTACGTTATCAGTGCAGTGAAGCCATTTATGACTTCATGGGGCAAAGTGATCGTAGCAAGGGTGGGTGATCGAAGTGGTGAATATCGTATGCTTTACGCACTGAGTGAGAGATGTGAGGATGGATGCTATGTTGATTGTTTGCCACCACTATGACATGCACACCTCCCCCACCTCCGTATCTTTATACTGTTTGATATGGCACCTTAGAGTGTTGTACAGTATGTAGTGCTAACTCTTTAGTTGCAGGTCCAGGTTCAGGTATGTCTTAGTCTACCTGTTATTGTTCACTTTAGATGCTTATCGCTCATACCAGGCTTTATGTCTGACCCAGAGTTTTATGTCTCCTCTTATTACTCTGGGTGCTCACACGAGCAGACTAGAGACAGGTTAGCTGGTGATGCGCGAGTAGCTGATTCGGAGGCGGGCAGGAGGCTTCCACGTATGATATATATATATACACATTCTCCCTGTGTCGTTGGTGGTCGCTACTTGGGCATTAGTAGTGTACCTCCTTTATCTTGCTTTTGCTTTGAGACAGTTGAAAAGTTGTAATAAGCTATATTCTGGATTTCCGCTGCTATGATGCTTAGTTCTGGTTTTTAGCTTATGCACTGTCTCTCCTGTTTTATGTCAAGTATGTTATTATTATATTTTGTTCTATGCGCTGTGAGACATTCTACAAGTTCTTTGTATGTTTATTTCCTTCTTCCTTTTCCTTCTGACGACCCGTTCCATGCTAACTGGACATGTGTACAACGCACTTTTGGAGTAAATGTCGGTTGGTGCGGGGCAGGCCGTCACAATCTCCATCGTACGGAAAACCATCTACGAAGCTAGAAAGAAGATTAGCCGCAGGTAAAGCTACTGCGACTACAGATGGAGAAAAGAAAGGGAAAGAGATTCAAACAAGGAAACAAAGGATAGTGCTAATGGCTTTTGGGGAATAGCCTTTTCAAAATAAACTTTTCTTGAAAAATGCTTCTTTATAAATGGTATTGAAAATAGTTTCAGAAGGTTTTTAAAACTTTTGCCCAGTCTGGTAACCTTCTGCTCTGATACCAAATGTAACACCCCACCTCCGCTAGGGTCACTCACAAAGGGAATGCCCTAGTTTTGGAGGGGTATTATCTAGTAAACAGGCACAGAGATAACACAAGACAGAACATAGAAAAAAAATAGAGTATATAAAGCAGCGGATATAAACTTTAAAACCAAATCTCATTACTGAAAAATAGAGTCAAAACCTCTTACATCAAAATGCCAAGTCATTATTTCATTACATCAAGTTCTAAAGAAGCAAAGTACTTAAAACAACATAAGTAAAATATTATTCCCCAAAAAGAGCATGAGTGCAGCCATAACTTAGCTCAAGACCAAACCGTACATGAGCTGTCGGAAAGCAAGCAAAGTCCAAGCTAAAAGCTAGAGTTTCCTCCCTGAGAACCTAGGGGGAAACGAAAGACAAAGAGGCGAAAGAAAATGGGTCAGTCAAAAAGACTGGTAAGCCGTAGTGACTATCAGCATAGAAACTAGTAAAGTTAACAAGACATGAATAAACTGGAATTAAACATAGGAATGATGATAAGTCTGGCATGATAACTAAGCTAACAAGATAACTCAAGTCTAACATTGCGTATTCAAGATTCGCCGTACCAACTATACCAGTATACTAATCCCGTGTCAATTTTAAGTCAAGAAATAATCCCTTGGCCCAATATCGTGAAGTGACCCAATTCGGGGTCCAACGGTACGATCTAATCGATCGGCTCCCTACAAGTCTAGCTCGTCGTGTGTCTGTGTCATACGGCCCTATCACGAATGTAGTCACCTGTGTTAGGTCCACCATAGGGTGTATCAAGCCCTATGGTGCCAACCACCGACACGAATCAAGAATGCACAGATAATCCTACTGATGCCCAATGCCTGCTTTTTCAACTCCGGACTAAGTGCACGACCCTAGTCCGCCTGAACCTACAATGGCGCACCAACTCAGCCGTCGTTCTGGTCGCTTACAATCAGCCCAGCAATCGTGCCCCATCCTGCCTAGTCCCAGGGTACCGTGATACATCTAGTGGGTTACTGCTGAAAAGGACCGCGTAACTAGGGTTTCGTCCAGCAGGTTAAGTTGTCATTTAAAATCGAGACTTAACCCCATCTACGTGTCATGTCAAATTGACTAAGTGTGTCGTTCTAGTTCAAAACTTAGCCCTACGAATCATGTGTCAAGTTGGTTAAGTGTGTTCAAAGCGGTTCATGACTTAACCCTATCAAATCAACGTGTCAAGTTGGTTAAGTGTGTTCAAAGTGGTTCATGACTTAACCCTATCAAATCAACGTGTCAAATTGGTTAAGTATATTCAAGTGGTCCAAGACTTAACCCTATCCTGTGGCATTAATTTACTTAATGCACCCCTAACCTCTCACATTAGACTTGGTTATGGTTACTGGATGTGCCGGGCGGGTCCGGGCAGTTTTACACCATAACCTAGTCTAACCTCGGGTTTCGAGTGCGATATGACCAACTACTCACATTGGGTCCTATTGTTTGCAGTTACTGGATTCGCCGGGCGGTTCTGGGCAGATTTATACTGCAAACTCAACCCAACCTCGAGTTGGCCACGTTCAAGTTATCTAAGTGTCATGTCCCAAATTCATATTTTCAAGTATAATTTCATGTCAAGTTCATGTTCATATCCAAGCTCAAGTTATAACAATATTCATGTTTTCAAGTTCGTACTAAATTCAGGTTTTCCTAAACTACCTAAATCGCATCCCCTATGCTCGTGAATTCGAATCAAGGCAATAGATGTAACTAGGGAATAACATAACAAGGATGGGTATAAAGTGGCAAAGGTGATTTCAAGGCAAGCATGGTGTAACTTGAGATATGATCATAACATCACTGGCATATGAAATAGGGTGATAAACATAGCAATAGATGACATAAGATGATAATCCTAAACTTGTGACTAGCATTAGTTTCAACATCACAACATCACAGGCATGTTAAAATAATGGACATGATAGGGTTTAGGTTATGACATGAACAGGCCCCTAAATCAAGTTCTTATCAGTATTCCACAAATCAAGGTTCAATATGAATGGTACTAGGCTCAAGGTGAATAGATCTAGGGTGAACAAGAGTAGATCTAAAATAATAGATCAAAAAGGAATAGTCATAGATCAAAGATTTACAAGAATAGGTCTCAAGTAGTTATCATGTTTATATTCAATTTCAATTTACACATGTCCATATTTAGTTTAGAGTTTAGATCTAAGAGTAACTGGGGCTTACAGATCGCGGTTTTGAGAATTAAGAATAGAGATCGTCGTAGGATTGTTGTAGAGACGTTGATCTATTCACTTGAATTGATGTAGGAACGTTGGTATTTGATTTGGATCTAGTTTGAATGTTTAAGCTTCAAGTTGGAGGTGGCGGCCATGGTTCAAGAGGAGACTTAGCAGCATAATGGTGTAAGAATATTTAGTTGTGAATTAGGCTAGGTCTTAGGGTGTTTTTATAGTTGTAGGAAACTAGTTTAGGCCATAGGATTAACCCTAGAATCAATCCGGACCATCAAAACTCATCCCAGGCCTCAAAAATGGGTTCTGGGCCACACTAGGCTGACCAGGTCGACCTTTACAGGGGGAAGGTCGACACTACAGTCGACCTGGGGGGGGGGGGTCGACTACGCGATTGACACTACAGTCGACTTGGGGTCAGTCTGCCTGAAAGTCTGCTGAATCTTGTTTTGGCATATCTTGGTCATACGGACTCCGATTTTCGAAAACTTGGACTCTATTTCATGTAGAATTCCGAGACGAACGCAATGGCACAACCCGTTTTCCCTGATTCTTATTTTAAAATTTAATTCTGCCTTGATTTCTTGTTTTAACGTGTTATTAAAATTCGGGTTGTTACACATTTTTACCCAATTCTTACCTATGTCATAATAGGTAATTATTTATATGTTTCCCTACTAGAATCATGTGCCCAAATTACATAAACACTATGTAAATTATGCTTATTACAAATTCTCCTTTTCCCCGTTTCTTAACTAGCGTAACCGTTTGCATTTTTGGCGTCATCGAGGCTACAAGGTAGCCTCGCCATAACAATAAAATAAAGGGAATGACAAGGTGATCGTTTTCAGTACAATTTTTGGCATAAGCATGACAACTAGGGAAAATGACATGATAACTTCGCATATAATTATGATTCACCACATAATTAACAACTTGCATAGATTCATGATTTTCAACATAACAACTTGCATAGGTTCATGAATTAACAACATAATTAACAACTCACATAGGTTCATGATTCACAACATAACAACTTGTATAGGTGACTTGCATAGGTTCATGATTCAAAACATAACAACTTGCATAACATAGCGACTTGCACGGGTTTATGAATAATAAGTTGCATAGGTTCATGAGTTCTCAATCATAATAACTTGCATAGGTGACTTACATGATCTCATAACAACTTGCATAGGTTTATGAATTTCACTTGCATAATTTCATGATTCAACACAACAGTAAACTTGTATAATTTCATGATCCACAACAACAATAAACTTGTATAATTTCATGATCCACAACAACGATAAACTTGCATGACTACAAACAACATATACCCAAATCATAGTCTACCACAATTCACTTTTATCTATTTAAACCTAAAAGTGACTAGAACTCACAGAAAAAGAGGGTCTTTAGTTCTGGGATCTGAATTCTGTAATTGATTAGCGTTCCCTTGATGTAGACAATTTCGTTTTTGAGATTAGACTTTGATTTGAGTAGAATTGAGTTGCTTTACTTTGCTTCTAGTTGGTGGCGGCTACTCTAGGTTTAGGAGAGACAGTATGACGGTCATTGATCTAATTTTTATTTGGTTTTAGGGTTTGAGTCTACATGTGTTTATATAGAGTTTAGAATTAATTTAGGCCATCCGATCAACTTAGGATTAACCACAACCATTCAGTCAAGATAGGGTGACAAGTCAGCCCTAATGACTCAGCAAGGAGTCAGAAAGGACTCAGCAATAAGTCATAGTATGGATCAGAACACACCAGAAAGCTGAGCAGGCTTTCAGCCCGACCTGGGCGCACTTGCCAAGTGCGCCAGTGCAACTTTGCATGGGCGCACTTCCCAAGTGCGCCAGTGCAATTTTGTTCTGGCGCACTTCCAAAGTGCGCCAGTGCATTCTGGCCTGTTTCTGGTTTTTCTGCCTAACTTCGTTCGTCCATATCTTCTTCATACGTTATCCGTTTTACGCAAACTCGGACTCTATCTTAACCAGAATTCCGAGACGAACGCAATGGCGTAACCCGTTTCCCTTAATTCTCACATTTACAATTAAGTATTCTTTAATTCGTTAATTTAATATTTAAAATTACGGGGTGTTACATTCTCCCCTCCTTAAAGGATTTCGTCCCTGAAATATTCAAGTCAAGAAGAATGTGCATCCTACCATCCAATCATCCATCTACTCAACCATCAAACTCAGGCATCCATTGTCCTTAAAAGATTTCTAATGCCGTATGAACATATGGAAAAGGTGTGTGTACATGTTCCTTATCTAATGCAAAATCAGGCGGTCTACTAATTCAGTTGACCTCCTTAATGCAGATCATGATAGTGTCATGCGTCCATTATCTATGCGAAGGAATCCTAACGATACATATTATTTCTACATGTGTGCACAACCATTCATCAAAATGCCGCATCCATATGATAACACAACCATTGTACATCCATTAACCTAAATATGCACACATATTTATATGCAATATGAAAGTGATTGAGCCGATCTAGTGCCTAATGTGTGTGTAAATGCATCCACAAGCAACCACTAGCAAACACTTGCATCCACCAAACATAACATGTCTCAAACACATGTTTACATCCATGGATTTCCTATCTAAAGGTCGAAGATCCGGTCAATGGGATACAAACAAATGATACAACTAGAACAAAAGCTCTGTTCCCATTTGACATCGGTTAAGAGAATAATTCCCTAAGTCTCAGCCCCGAAGACCGAAATCAACATCAGACTGACACTCAGAGAATTACCCCCATTTAACAATGTCAAAGCTGGAAATCTACTTCATGTTTCGAGTAGAAACCCCTATCCTTCAGAAATATTCAGATAATTATAGACTACTGGTACAGATCAGATTACAGAATGATTCTCAGAAAGCTAAGCATAACAGACCCATGCAGATCACAAGAAACTTTGGGGGTCTTCCCATGACAAGTTAGAAACTTAACGACCCTCCTCTAGAACGACCCTCTACATAGAAAGCTGGTCCATTTAGAACCAACCCATAGCCCCTAAACTTGAGCACACAAATGTCACATTCAAATTTTTGACGCCTAACAAAGATAATTTCAAACACTTACAAATCACCAATAAATGAGCCGAACCACCAAAGGGGTTTGAAACAACAACAGGATCAGAAACAAGACTAGTATTAAAGTGCAGAGTCTCAATTATAAAATCAAAATGCCAGAATCAAAAAGAGTCCTAACTTCAAAATCAGATAAGGAAATTAAACCTACTAAAGAAATTTTTCTATCTCTATCCTATCCGTCAGTCACGAGAGCAATCGCCCGCCCTCTAGAATATTTTTCCCTTTGCCCTTGCCTTCTGGGGTAATCTTTGATCAGATGTCCTGTCTCATGGCACCGAAAACAACCAATCCTTCTTACATGTTAACAAGTCTTTCTCTAAAGTTGCCCCCATCGCGTGAAAAACCCTACGAAGCTCGAAAGAGGATTAGCCATAAGTGAAATTACTACGGCTACAGATGGAAGTTAGGCACTTCTTTGCCCTTTGACAGGAACCGTAGTCTCATCATGCCTACGTAACTATGTCGCGATGAGGTTACCTCCCAAAAAGCCTGGAGCCCCGGGGACTCAGAAAAGAAGGAAAACAAGGATTAAACAGAAAATCAGAAGATAGACATATGGCTTTGGGGACTATGTTTTTCAAAGCAGACTTTCCTTTTTGAAAATACTTTCTTTTAAAACCTTTTTGAAAAATATTTTCAAAACTTTTATCAAATCTGGTAACCTTCAGCTCTGATACCAAGTGTAACACCCCACCTCCATTAAGGTCACTCACAAAGGGAATGCCTTAACTTCAGTGGAGCGTTTTAGGTAAACAGATACAGAATATCACAAGACAGATATTAAAAAATTTGCAGCGGAAACAAACAGCTTTATTAAATCACCAAAATACTTTGTTACATAATACTATGAGTCATAAAACCCTTACAACAAAACACTTCTGTCTTACATTATCAGAGTACATAGGTATTTAAAAGAAAAACATCATTCCCCAGATTAATGAGCAAGCCATATAAGAGACAGAGACTCGAGCCATACTTCAGAAGCAGCTCCTAGAAGATGATATCCAAATCCTGACAAAACCTAGGTGTTTCCTCCCTGAGAACCTAGGGGGGAAACAGAAGAAAAGAGGCGAAACAAACTAGGTAAGACATACGTCTGGTGAGTCCAGTAACTTTTAGCCAGTAAATAAATAAAGGTAAACATGACAGGCATACAAAGTGGATAAGAGGATTCACGGTACAGATGGCAGGTATGACAGGACAAATAAGGTAAGGTGTATGCATGCTTCACTACAAACTACTATGCACTATTACTAGTAAAATCAAGATGGGATGATCCCTTCCGCTAATGATAACGATGGTGGTAGTTTCGTGTATTCCTAGCCGCTATCATAGGTGCCGCCTGCTCCTATCTCAACTAGTCGTACCCACTACCCTCCTACTATAAATTGGCAGACTTAGGGCATACATCTGGGTATACCCTAACCACTACCTTAATCGATCGGCTCCCTACTCTGTAGATACCCTGTGCTGGTCCCACAACTAGGGGGTATCACTTCCCTAAAGTGGAAACCCAAGGTGTGCACAGTTATACCTATTGGTGTCACGGTCGTCTTGTCCCCCTCTGCCCGGCCCATGCACGCACATGTCCCCGGTCGGTTTGCACCGCCCACACCATCCGTCTCATTTTGGATCTCTTACAATCAATCAGTAAGCGTTCCCCTTCCCCGCCTAGTACGGAGTTCTTTACTTTGATACCCCTCATGGTTACTGACTGAAATGGGTCCCTCACAACATGATACAAGCTCTCCCCTATGTCTTGTATCCCTACTAGGTTTTTTACTGACTATGTATACCCTAAGGTGTCTTTAATTACATAGCCCTCATTCAGTTATGCGTACCTATAAGTGTCTTTAATACATAACCCTTAATCTACCTATTGGTTATGCTTACCTATAGGTGTCTTTAATACATAACTCTATCTATTCCCATTATTTATGCGTACCCCTAAGGGTGTGTTTAATACACAACTTTACTATTTTGCCCCGGTTATGTATACCATTAGGTGTCTTTAATTACATAACCCTTTTTATCCGGTTAAGTTTGTGGGCCTATATATATTAATATTACCCACCTACCCTTCAGTTGTACTTAACCCTCCCATTGATTTAATCCTATTTATTTAATGGTTAAGTTTGTGGGCATATATATATATATATATATTAATATTACCCACCTACCCATCAGTTGTACTTAACCTACCCACAATCCAACTCATTTTACTTAACCCTAACTTATGTCTATCATCATACAGTCCACATGTATTAAGTTAGGTTAAGTAGTCTTTTCTTATTATCATGTCCAATTATGGTTATATTGGGCTAGACCTCCCACATTAGGCCTACAACATGTGGATGCTGGATATGCCGGTCGGGTCCGGGCAGTCTTATTCCACAGTTGGGTCTAACCTTATGTCTTAGCCCGAGTCGTATTCACACACTTAGACCTCTCACATTAGGTTCAACATTAGTGGCTGCTGGATATGCCGGTCGGGTCCGGGCAGACTTCCACCACTAATGTAACCTAACCTCGTGTCATAAGTGTTAATTAAATTTTCAGACTTTAATTGCTTAAACATTCCTCTTTTGATTAATTAAGTTAATTAATTAATCCTTTCCTTTTTATAGATGTTAATACCTATTTTATTAACAATTTGAATTTCCTATCCATAAATGGTCATATTCAAATTATACCATTTTTACCCAATTCTTACCTATGTCATAATAGGTAATTATTTATATGTTTCCCTACTAGAATCATGTGCCCAAATTACATAAACACTATGTAAATTATGCTTATTACAAATTCCCCTTTTCCCCATTTCTTAACTAGCGTAACCGTTTGCATTTTTGGCGTCATCGAGGCTACAAGGTAGCCTCGCCATAACAATAAAATAAAGGGAATGACAAGGTGTTCGTTTTCAGTACAATTTTTGGCATAAGCATGACAAATAGGGAAAATGACATGATAACTTCGCATATAATTATGATTCACCACATAATTAACAACTTGCATAGATTCATGATTTTCAACATAACGACTTGCATAGGATCATGAATTAACAACATAATTAACAACTCACATAGGTTCATGATTCACAACATAACAACTTGCATAGGTGACTTGCATAGGTTCATGATTCACAACATAACAACTTGCATAACATAGCGACTTGCACAGGTTTATGAATAATAACTTGCATAGGTTCATGAGTTCTCAATCATAATAACTTGCATAGGTGACTTGCATGATCTCATAACAACTTGCATAGGTAACTTGCATAGGTTTATGAATTTCACTTGCATAATTTCATGATTCACCACAACAATAAACTTGTATAATTTCATGATCCACAACAACAATAAACTTGTATAATTTCATGATCCACAACAACAATAAACTTGCATAACTACAAACAACATATACCCAAATCATAGTCTACCACAATTCACTTTTATCTATTTAAACCTAAAAGTGACTAGAAGTCACAGAAAAAGAGGGTTTTTAGTTCTGGGATCTGAATTCTGTAATTGATTAGCGTTCCCTTGATGTAGACAATTTCGTTGTTGAGATTAGACTTTGATTTGAATAGAATTGAGTTGCTTTACTTTGCTTCTAGTTGGTGGTGGCTACTCTAGGTTTAGGAGAGACAGTACGACGGCCATTGATCTAATTTTTATTTGGTTTTAGGGTTTGAGTCTACATGTGTTTATATAGAGTTTAGAATTAATTTAGGCCATCCGATCAATCTAGGATTAACCACGACCATTCAGTCAAGATAGGGTGACAAGTCAACCCTAATGACTCAGCAAGGAGTCAGAAAGGACTCAGCAATGAGTCATAGTATGGATCAGAACACACCAGAAAGCTGTGCAGGCTTTCAGCCCGACCTGGGCGCACTTGCCAAGTGCGCCAGTGCAACTTTGCATGGGCGCACTTCCCAAGTGCGCCAGTGCAATTTTGTTCTGGCGCACTTCCCAAGTGCGCCAGTGCATTCTGGCCTGTTTCTGGTTTTTCTGCCTAACTTCGTTCGTCCATATCTTCTTCATACGGTATCCGTTTTACGCAAACTCGGACTCTATCTCAACCAGAATTCCGAGACGAACGCAATGGTGTAACCCGTTTCCCTTAATTCTCACATTTACAATTAAGTATTCTTTAATTCGTTAATTCAATATTTAAAATTACGGGGTGTTACACTTCATCAAGAATAGGCAGTTCACGTATAGTAGTCTTTTGATTGTAGACTTTCATAGTTGTTTTTATATCCTGCTGCTTGTATGGGAAAATATTCTCATCAAAAACAACATGCCTGATTACTACAATTTTACCTTTTGAATCGATGCACTTGTATCCTTTCTGATTTGTGCAATAACCAGTAAAGGTACACTGTCTAGATTAAAGTCAAGTTTGTTTGTGTTGTATGATCTTAAGTATGGGTAATACAAACAACCAAAGAATTTTAAACTATTATAATTAGGTTTAATTCCATAAAGTTTTTTTAAAGGACTCATACCATTTAGGGTTTTGGTTGGCATTCTATTAATAAAAAATACAGCAGAATTAAATGCTTCTGAACAAAACTATAATGGTAGAGGTGCTTGTGCTAATAGGGTTAAACCTGCTCCAACAATATGTCTGTGCTTTCGTTCAATCAGACCATTCTATTCTGAGGTATAAGGACAAATAATCCTATGAATAATCCCCTTATCTTGAATTTTTTTACTAATGTGTTCATACTTAGTTCCTCCGTCAGATTGATTTTTTTTAACATTTGAGTTAAACTGATTTTCTGCCATTTTAATAAATTCAGGGTTGCATTAGTAGCATCAGGTTTAGATTTAAGTAAAAACAACCATGTAAGCCTAGAATAGGCATCAGTAAAAGAAATGTAGTATTTGAAACCAAAATCTAAGCTAATGGGTGCAGGACCCCATAAATCAGTGGAAATAAGTTCCAATGGTTTTGTGTAAACAGACATAGAATCGGTAAAAGGCAGTTTGTGACTTTTTACCATTTGGCAATATTCACAAATGTATGGCAATTGAACATTATCATGGGATATCTTGTTATAAAGAAGAATTTTTCTAACTATGCTAGCACTTGGACGACTAAGCTTGGAATGCCAATAATAAAAAACTTTCATATTGCTATTACTAATACTGTTATCATCAACTGTCTTTCTGCAATTACTATTATTATCAGTTACATTTTACAAATACTAATACAATTAACAACACATGTATTGCAGTATGATGTATTACTGTGAGACTTATTGCAACTTTGCAAATTAAACTTATACAGTCCTTTTACTGCATCACCCTACAATAAAACAGTTTTACTTAGAATGTCTCTAATAGTACAATAATTAGGAAAGAATTCAAAGTATACGTTGTTATCTCGAGCAAATTGAGATACGCTAATCAAGTTCTTCTTGATCTCAGGCACCCTAAATAAGTTATGTAAATATAATTGTCTTTTGCCATTTATACTGTGTTAGACCAAAAAGTGGTTTGTATATGAAAAGTGAGTGAGATTGAGCGAATATCCTATTGTATTTTCATCTATATCATCAAACAAAGTGTTATAAAGTGGACGTAGGCTCTTCAAAGCCGAACCACTATAAATTCTGTGTCTCTTTTTACGTTTTTGGTCTCATTTTACCGAAATTTTAGTCAATTTGGGTGTTAGAACCACTTTTTGGTCTAACATTTCTGGTGCTTTCACTGAGAACCGTTTGAATTCTCTGTTTTTTCTAGATTATCATTCTACTTTTTGGACCGTTGAGTTCGAAGAAGTTAATCCCCACCTTTCGACACTTGTTAGTACTTGTTGGTTGGTTGTTGGAGAACTATGGTCAAAGGAAAAGGCAAAGAAGTCCAAACTAGTCGAGGGAACGAAGTTGGTGAAGATCAGCAAAATCCGGTTGTGACAAGGTCTCGTGGGCAGAGTTCGGGAGCGGATCGGACAGGAACGGGAAATCCGAACCGGTCGCATAGGGAGAGCTCTGATCCGAACCGGTCGCATAGGGAGAGCTCCGATCCGAACCGGATTGAAGATGTTGAAGCAGTGCACTCTCCCAACCCGATCCGACTCGGTCAAATCTCCTTGCTCCGATCCGACCTGACCATAGGTGATGCTGGAACCTCTACTCGAGCTCCTCCAAATGCTCCGAATCCAGCCACCAGGACCAATGACCAGATCAATTTGTCCGCACCTATCACTCAAGGAGATTTTTCGCGCCTCCTTGACATGCTCGAAAGCACTAGGGAGGCTATGAGAATTCATGAGCGCACTAACCTTATGATGCAAGAGAATATGAGAGTTATGAGTAGGGAAATTGGTGAGCTTCGCAGGCAGAGAACCCCTTCCCCAAATCATCATACCGTGATGGATCAATCTTCTTCTTCCGAGGAAGAACGGCCCCGTGGAAGGAGGCTGCTCGAACGACCTCAGAATCTGGAAGAAATGACTTTTGGATCTCTGGGATCCCACGAAGATGTTGCCCGTGAGATCGACCGGGAATGTAGAGAGCAAAGCAGAGCAGAAACCGCTAGGAGAAGGGGAATGTCCCCTGATCAGGAACCTAGAGGAAACCCAAACATCAGAGCCAGGGAGCCTGAACGGCCTTTAACCAATGCTGATGTATGGGCTATGGTGCGCCAAATCATGTTTGAGAGTCGAAATTACACCAATGAAGATTATGGTATTGAACGAAGCCATACTCCTTTTACTGAGGACATTCTTAACTTTCAGTTCCCCCGACGTTTTAATCTGCCGCAGATGGACAGATATAACGGGAGAACCGACCCGGGACAACATTTGATGCGATACGCATGGCTTATGAATGCTGCCGTTGCCCCTGACGCTGTAAAGTGCAAGGCTTTCCCGATCTACTTAGAAGACGTAGCATTACTATGGTTTACCCGACTTCCTCCTCGATCAATTTCAAATTTCAAAGAGCTGAGTGAACGTTTTATGACTCAATTCCGACTTCATGCCCGAAAGTCTAAGACTGTTATCGAATTATCGAGAATTAAGCTAGCACCGGGTGAGTCCTTGAAGTCGTATCTAGATCGTTTCAATTTAGCTGTAACAGAAGTCAGCGACCCTCATGAACCTACGATCTTGATGGCATTAATGGAATGAGTTGATCCTGATTCGGAGTTTGGAAATTATCTTTCTGGGAAGCCACCACCCACATGGGAGTTGTTTTATGAGAAGGCCAATATTCAGTTAAGACCGGAGGAAGCAAGAGCAAACAGAAAAAGGAAGTCCGGAGCAGCTTCAAAAGAAGCTGTTCAAAGTAATGTTGCTGTAAAGCAGTCTGGAGAAAGTTCTGGTAAAGTCGAAGTAAACGTGGGAAATAAGAATGGAAACGGGGGCAACAACAACCGTAATGCAAATGGTAATAGGAGAAACAGGAACCGAGGAAGTAACCCTGACAAAAGACCCCGGTTCTAAACTTTTGAAAATTATTCACCATTGAATGACACTTTGGAGAATATTTATTTGGATACGTACAATGTTTTGCAATACAAGAAACCACCGCCGCGAGATTCAACAGAAAAAGAAATTGCTACTGGAAAGTTTTGTCTATTTCACGGAACCCACGGACATTCAACGAACGAATGTCGACACTTGAGAGATGTGGTTGAGAAGTTGTTGCGTGAAGGTAAGTTGGATGAGTATAAGGCTGCCCCAAAAGGACAGGGGGCAAGGAGGATAGGCCCCAAACCCGAGTCAGCCTGCTCCCAAGCCTACAACACAACAAAAAGGCAAAGGGATTGTCATTAACACCATAGTAGGTGGACTCCATCCGGCTATCCATAGTTTCAGAGCAATGGACCAATACGTCAACGTAGTTAAGAACATAAATGTAGACGAGTGCGATGATTTGGAAGATATCACCCCTGTGAAATAGCAAAAGACAATGTTCGATGACGTAGTGTTCCGTAACAGGGATGACATCGGAATCCAATCACCTACCGAAGATCCATTGGTTATTACCGCTACCATTGGGCCGGCCCTGGTCCATAAGGTACTAGTAGACAATGGAAGCTCTGTCAACATTTTGTTTAAGAAATCATTCGATCAGATGAAACTTGAGTCTGGAGATTTGAAGCCCTGTGAAGGTTGGATCCGAGGCTTCAATGGGGGCATCGACAACTCCAATGGGGTATATAGAATTGCCCGTAACATTGGGACAGGGGGATCGTCGAAGAGTGCGAATGATTCAGTTTGTAGTGCTAGATATTGACTCTCCCTACAACGCATTTTTGGGAAGGCCCGCCCTCGCAGAGTTCAGGGCTTGTATTGCACCTTGGTGCTTATTGTTAAAGTTCCCAACTGAAGTCGGAACAGGAGTGATGAGGGGAGATCAAGTCTCTGGGCGAGCCTGTTATATTGCTGAATTGAAAATGCTGATCAAGGGACTCAACATCGATTCCAAAAGTACCTCACCCCCTCCAAAGGAGGGTTCAACATAGCAATTAAAAGGATCAGCCCCGAAAGAGTTGCCCAAGGGATTGCCTGAAGACCTGGATCCCAGAGAAGATGAGGAACCTGAGGATAGAAAAGCAACTCCTAACGAAACGACAGTGGACATACCCATTGATGAAGCTGATCCGGAAAAGGTTTTGAAGGTTGGATCCCAATTGGATCCGCATCGAGCCAAAGAACTGGTTGACTTTCTGAAGGCAAACCTGGATGTGTTTGCCTGGACCCACGCAGACATGTGTGGGATATCACCATCCGTCATGAGTCATTCGCTGAGTATAAACCCAAAACACCCACCTGTAAAGCAAAAGAGACGTGTGCTGGGCCCAGAGAGGTCGGCAGCTCTGAAAGAAGAAGTGGAGAAGCTGAAAGAGAATGGATTTATTAGGGATTCGACATATCCCGACTGGATATCGAATCCTGTTTTGGTAAAGAAGTCAAACGGAAAGTGGTGGACATGTATTGATTTTTCAGACTTGAACAAAGCCTGCCCGAAAGATAGCTTCCCACTCCCCAGAATAGACCAGCTTGTGGATTCGACAGTGGGACATGAACTTCTTTCTTTTATGGACGCATATTCCGGATACAACCAGATTCCCATGCATGTGCCCGACCAAGAGCACACGAGCTTCATTACAAATTTGGGGTTGTACTGCTATGTGGTCATGCCGTTTGGATTGAAAAATGCCGGAGCTACCTACCAACGCTTGGTGAACAGGATGTTTTATAACCAAATAGGGAAGACTATGGAAGTTTATGTGGATGATATGCTTGTCAAATCGAGACAGTCCTCTAGTCATACGCAAGACTTGGCAGAGATGTTCGGTATCCTGCGAAAGTATCGAATGAAGCTAAATCCTTTGAAGTGCTCATTTGGGGTGGCATCTGGAAAGTTTCTAAGTTTCATCGTGAGCTCTCAAGGGATTGAAATTAATCCCAATCAGATAGCAGCGATAAGGAACATCGAGGAACCACGAAAAATCAAGGATGTCCAAAGTCTTGCAGGGAAAGTGGCTGCGTTGAGTAGATTTATCTCCAAAGCAACAGACAGATGCGTCCCATTTTTTGACCTGATAAAAAGGGGAAAGAAAAATTTCGAATGGACTCCGGACTGTGTTGAGGCCTTTCGAAGTTTGTTGGATTTACTAGAGAGACCACCGATTCTGTCAAAACCAGTAGATCATGAAGAGTTGTTCGTTTATCTAGCAGTATCGGCCCACGCTGTTAGCACCGCCTTGGTCCGAGAAGAAGACAAAGTGCAAAGGCCGGTATACTACGTAAGTAAGAAATTGGCAGCTGCAGAACGAAACTACCCGAGGATTGAGAAGCTTGCTTATAGCCTTCTGATCGCCTCCCGAAAACTTCGCCATTATTTTCAAGCTCACCTAATAACCATATACATCGATCAACCTCTGAGACAGGTGTTGCAAAGACCCGAAGCATCGGGACGGTTGATCAAGTGGAATATTGAATTAAGTCAGTTTGATTTAAATTTCCTGCTACGGAGATCGATTAGGGGGCAAGCTCTGGCTGACTTTATAGCAGAGTTCACAATTCCGGAGGAAGAAATGATCAACGGCAAGGTGGTCAAATCAGAGGAAGAGTTAGAATTAGGTCCATGGAAGTTATACACAGACGAAGCCAAGAACGACAGAAGGTCCGGAGCTGGAGTCGTCTTAGTTACTCTCGAAGGACGATCGCTATATTACGCTCTGCGATTGGAATTTTCAGTGACCAACAATGACTCTGAATACGAAGCCCTGATTGTCGGGCTGAAGCTTGCTAAGGAATTCGGGATAAGGGCATTAGATATATTCTGCGATTCCAAAATAGTCGTCTGCCAAGTACGAGAGGAATTTATAGCCCGGGGACCTTGACTTATTACCTACCTTGGAAAGGTGATGGAGCTGTTGAGCAACCTGGAACGGTATAACATAACGCATATTCCGAGAGCTGAAAACCAGAAGGCAGACCGGCTAGCGAAGCTGGCTAGCTCCGACAATCCAGAGGAAACCGAAATGGTTCCAATTGAGACGTTGGAGTCGCCAAGCTTCGAGTTAATGGAAATTGAATTAGCTCTTGAAGCAGAACCGGAGAGGGAGTCGTGGATGACCCCAATCAAGAATTTCCTTAAAAATGGAATACTCCCGCCAAAGAAGAGTGAAAGACGGGCCATAGTTCGCAAAGCTACCAGATACATCCTTCAAGATGATGACCTTTATCGGCAAGGATTTTCTATGCCTTTGTTACGATGTATAGCACACGACGACATCAAGCATGTACTGAGAGAAGTACACGAAGGTGAGTGCGGAGATCATACGGGAGGTCAAACCTTAGCCAAAAAGGTGTTGCGATATGGGTATTTCTGGCCCACAATTAACAAAGATGCAGCTGATTACTCACGACGCTGCGACAGATGCCAGAGGTTCGCCAAGATTCCCAGAGCACCACCGACCCAGCTCAAGTCGATGGTGAGTCCGTGGCTGTTTGCCATGTGGGGAATTGACATAATCGGAGTTTTACCAATTGCCAAAGGAGGAGCAAAGTATGCAATAGTCGCCGTGGACTATTTTACGAAATGGGTAGAAGCTGAGCCCTTAACTAAAATCATAGCGAGAAAGGTGATAAGTTTCGTGGTTAGAAACATCATATGCCGATTTGGGATTCCAAGTACCATTGTAACTGATAATGGAACCCAATTCGACGGTGCCGAATTCAGAAATTTCTGTCAGAAGTACAAGATCGACAAGCGGTACACTGCAGTCGCCCATCCACAGTCAAATGGGCAAGTAGAAGCAATAAATAAAGTCATAAAGTCCATCCTCAAGAAACGATTGGAACGTGCAAAAGCAAAATGGGTGGATGAATTGCCCTTGGCTTTATGGGCATATCGGACAACGTTTAAGACAGCTACTGGTCACACCCCTTTCTCTCTTTCCTTTGGTTCAGAGGCAGTAATCCCGGTAGAGCTTGAAGTTCCCTCTCATAGGGTGACATATTATGACCCGATGACGAATCGGGCACTCCTCCTTGAGTCCCTTGACGAGATCGAAGAGAAAAGCGACGAAGCAGACTTGCGGGCATCAAGACATCGACGTTAGATGGCACGATATTTTGACAAAAAAGTCCGTTTTAGAACCTTTGAACCAGGAGATTTGGTACTAAAGCGAGTTTTCCCATCCCTTCCTCACTTCGGACCAAAGTGGGAAGGGCCATTCGTCATCCAGCGGAAACTTGAGACATGAGCCTTCAAGTTAACGACCGTAGATGGCGAAGAAGTGCCTAGGGCTTGGAATGCCCAACACTTGATGCGATATTTGAATTAGGGATATTGTATCTTCTTTCGTTTTTCTTATGAACTCTGTAAAAAGGCACGACTTGCCTTAGAAAAGTCTGTTGATGCGAACGAGAAACTATAAAGTGGATGTAGGCTACGACTTAGCCGAACCACTATAAAAATATCGTGTGCCATTTACTTTCCTGCATTATCTATATCTCCAACCATTGTTCTACTGTGACTGTAGAATACAACATGTTAAATTGAAATCTGGAAAGTTGGAAATGGCTTATATGCAGGAACAAACACAACGACTGTTTGTGCAATAAAACGTAAAAGAACGAGAAGACGACATTCTTAACTCTAACTTTCAAGAATTGAGAGAGAGTATAAAGGACGGGAAGACGACGTCCTCTGAGGCGTGAAGGTGCACCCAGATAAGAGACCGCCTTGGCAAGAACTCTAACCTGAACACAAGACAGGAGAGTATAAAAGATGCCAGAAAAGAATAGGCATCAATGACAAAAGGAATGTGACCCCTGTCAAACAATCGGGGACATTCGGACTTTTTAATTTAATCTTGAATAGTTTATCAAGACTGACAGGGGCCATATATGTACACACATATCCCCCCCCCCGCTATGATTCCATTACACAACTTGATTAGGACATGCATTTGAATTTTTACATAAGTAATGAACTGACGACTAACAAACATTACAGGAAATGAATTATTTTTATTCACAAATGTAGGAATTTGTACAGGAAAACAGGCAAAAAGAAGATGCAAAGGCCACACTCGCCGCAATGATTGTGGGCCAATAAAATACTAAGAAAAAGCAAAACACTTTATCACTTGGACTTGGAAGTGGACTTGGACTTCTTAGCAGCTTTTTGAGCATCCTTTGCCTCTCTGTCAGCATCAGTTAAGATGCGCCTTGGTTTTTTCTTCCCCGAGACTGAAGTGCTGGAATCGGCTGATTTCTTCGCGGGAGTCGGAACACTGGAATCAAGAGAAGACTTTTTAACAAGTTCTTCTGTGATAGATCTAGTCGAAAGCTTAACAACTAACCTTGATCCAACATCCACCACTGCGAGAGGCTTAAGGTTTTCAGGATCTAGGTCTTCAACTTTAAGCTGCATGCGTTTGTCTTGTTCGGCTTTCAATGCAGCCAAAGTGATATCATCGGCACTTTGCGACTCCCCAACTATAGCCACCTCAGGGTCTTCCTCGTGTCCCCCGTTGCCGCCATCATCTTTTAAGGCATCTATCATTTCGTCATCTTGAGGAGTATCAGCCTTTGACGGTTCAGTTCCTTCTCCCGAATCTATGGTGGCAACCTTATCCTTTCCCCCTTTAGCCTTCTCCGTAGGTTCTGCACCAGCGTTGGTTCCCTGAGACACGTCTGTCTTTTCGGACGGTTCAATACCTACAGAGTGAGAAGCAACAGTTATCAACCCAGGAGAAAATAATGGGTTATTCATCAATTGCCCAATTACGTGATGAAAGGTAGAGATAGCTTTGACAAATTGAGGTGAAAAGGTAGAGATACCTTCCGATGACTTCTCAGCTGGAGTAACCGCTGTCTCCGACGCCGTTTCGGGTATGGGGGAAAGGAGAGATGCCCGAGGGATCCCCGGGTTTTCGGGATCATATCCCTCTACTTCAGAAGTTTCAGAAGCAATAGAAGAAGAACCAGCCTCAGGAATGTTCTTTTGTTTAGCTCTCCGCCTCTCTTCCTCCATAGTAGCAGCAATAAGGCGGCGTCCCTCGGCTAAGCGTTCTGGTTCATCATCTCTTAGATATTTCTCCATAAGCTTGTCCTCGTCAATGGAATCAACTTTGAGCTCCTCTTTCTCCCATTCAACGATTTGACTCCATACTTGGACCAAGGTAGATGGATAATCCTCAATCCAAGAGATGTTCCGGCGGCGAATTATATGCGCAAAGAATTCAATCATTAATTCACCGAAACCATGAACCTCTTTCTCAGCTTCCGACAGCTGTTTGCGGGTCTCTTCAGGGATTTGATAACACCTTCGACGTTACCCTCCACTAGGGCAGCCCTGTTCTCCGCCTCCACCAATCTGAAAGCCAAGTCAGCGTTTTTCTTCTCCAATTCAGCGTTCTTCTTCGCTAACTCGGCCTTCTCTCATTCAAGGTCGGCATAAGCAAGTTGCATTTTGGAAGCATCTGACTTGGCATCTTCGGCTTGCTTTTTCAATTCTGAACGCTCTTGGGTATGGGACTGAAGCAAATCATGGTAGCGTTTTTGCAGGTCCTCAAATTGTTGCTTGAAGTTAGCAGCATCCCGTTGAGCGATAACAAGTTGGGCCTGTGTATCCTCGAGGTCTTTTCCTAAATTTTTCAGGGCCTTTGCATCGGCTTCTGCAGTCTTCTACATCGAGTCAGTATTCGTGATTAGAGTTCGGATGATTCTGGAAAGATTACGCGAATACTTGAACATCTCTGAATATTGTTTCTCGACCGCATCAATTTTTGCTTTGGCCTCATCTGCCCACCTCGAGGAAATAGGCTCAAGAGCAGGTAAAAAAGTCAAGCTTTCGAAGTAATGTTTGGGAAATTGCTCTTCCAGATACGCCCGCTTAACTGCAGTTTCAGCATCCAATGGGGGAGGTGCAGGGAATGTCAGCTCAACATCCTTACGTGTGGAAGGCTCAATAGCCTCCTCATTCCTCCTAGGCCGTTTAGCAGGAACCTTGTACTTGCTTCGCGAATCGGTATCTCTCGGCGGGCTCTTTTCCCTACTGCGCTTTTCTTGAGAAAGAATTGGGTCCTTCGACTGCAGCCTGTCATCTTCTCGACGACTTTGGTAGCCCTTATATTGCTCTGAATCTGACCGAACGGGAGAACGAGAGCGCGAGGATTGCGACTGGTAAGAATCATAAGGCCTTCTATCCTCCCTACCGCGGCTTTCGCAACGATCATGCTCAGGATCAGAAGAGGGTCTATACATGCTGCGACGAAGTTTCCTGATATCGTAATGGGAGCGAGACATTGTACCTACACAACAAGGCAAATGAAATTCAGAGTCAATGTTTTCACAAAAGAAAAGTGCTGTGGAATGTGGTGCTATTGTGTTAAGTGCATCCTAAGTGGTGTTTTCCCCCCGACAAACCCGAGTTCGAAGCCAGACTAGTACGAGCGGGCTCTTTAGCCTTAGCAGGAGTGGTCTCCTCGGAAGAGGTGAAAACTAAAGGATTTGTTCCAAAATCCTCTAAAGTGTAAATAGTTTCAGGTAAGGGGAGATCCCCCAAACCTTGAAATGTTGGGTCATCGGTACTAGGGGCGTCTCCCTGAGAAGCACCAGTCGGCAGCTCTTTGGAAGACGTTGACCTCTCCGGAGAGATGGCATCCTCGGGAACAATATACCCCTCACGATGCTTTTCGGCCATGTTAGCCAATTCATCATCTTGAGTCGAAGATGGAGAAGGTGAAGCCTGAAGCGACATTGTAGGAGCTTTAGAGCTTTCACCTGTTTCGGGGATTACGTCCACTGGGGGGATATATACATATGGACCCGTCCCATGGCCAATGCTACGGGTAATGGACAGCAACCCATGAAGATGAAGATATTCATCCTTAAGAACTTCATCAATAGTTAAAAACTTTTGATCGCCGTTGAGGA
The DNA here is from genome assembly GCA_030737875.1 of Allium sativum. NCBI lineage: Eukaryota > Viridiplantae > Streptophyta > Magnoliopsida > Asparagales > Amaryllidaceae > Allium > Allium sativum. The sequence continues at coordinate 619,168,849 of CM060915.1, read as the reverse complement.
GCTGGTGCATCCGACCAAAGAACACTTGATCCGATATTTGTTTTGGGTTATCAACTGCAAACAAAAAGAAAACGGATTAATGTGGTGGCTTGGACGTATCGAGTCGAGATTTAGAAAACTAGTGCTTTACTTGATTTCATCCATCTCCTAGCACACCCTGGCTGTTGCCTTACATAAAACCATTCCAGCCTGGAATCACCCGCTTTACTGCTGAACGGTGCTGAAATTATTTTCCTCTTTGGGACAGACTCGAAGTAACAGAAAGAAGGAGTTTCTCGAGTCCGGTGTTTAAAGTTATAAAAGAAGTGAACGTCATCAAAAGTGAGCTCTATGCCTAAGATCTAGCGGTACGCTACATATAGGGTATACAGGTAAGCATAGGAATTGGGGTGCAGTTGCATGGGGGCAATCCGCATTTGTCTTAGAAAATCGACAACGAAAGGAGAAAATGGAGGGATAGCCCCAACCATGCACATCAATCGAGTGATTGCCATAAATCCCTCTGGAGGGTTGTGAGGATGGTCATCTTTTGATGGCACCAAGGTATCCCCTTTGGGTATCCCCTTTGGGTATCCCCTTTGGGTATCCCCTTTGGGTATCCCATACTTTAGGCATATTCGAATAAGTCTGTCATTGTCGATCGTCAATTCAACAGAATCTTGAGGTGATTCCAGTATGATGGCAGACTCAAATTCATCAGGAGCTCGATTATCTCCAATCCCTCCTTCCTCTTCATAACCCAGAGAAACTTCACTGTCAGAAGGCGTTCCGCTGTTATGCACCCCTACTTCATAGCCTGATCCCTCGTCATCCCATTCAGGGTCTGAGGAAGAAGATATGTCGTCAAGAGTGATTCTGTTGGATGCCTCTAGGATCTCTTTCTTTTCTGCTAATCTAGATGAACGTCTTGCTGTCATGGTCACTAAACTATTGAAGAAACAATAGCACAAATTAGAGTAAATTAGCCCGTATCCCCCTGTGCATGTGTATGAACTAAAGTGTGTGCAGAAGATATAAAGTTAACACTCGAAAGTGTAATACAAAATCTTGGCAAAGCAATGATGATCGGAGCAGTTCTTGATGTTCGTGTATGTTCGCAGGGCACTATCCTAACTGTTCATGAAGGTGGAAGTTATGCCAAATATTGATTTTAGCCAATTGGACAAAGTATTGTGCTTTAAGTTGGGTGGCCTCGGTTCAGTTCGAGTATACGTGATGGGATCGGATCGGAGGCAAAGTCATGCTTCGGTCAGAAGTTGACATCCAACTGGATCGGATCGGGAGCATGCTTTTGGAGCGGATCGGGTGGACTTGAATATCAACGCCCCTTCTCCTTTGTTCTGCTCTCCGACCCGATCCGGTCAAATAAGCCTCGTTTCCCTTTTTTGCTTTTTGCTCCGACCCGACCTGATAGAGTAAGCTTCGCCCCTTCTCCTCCATCTCGTATACTTCCTCGCCCGAACCGATTCCCTATGCCCTTCGTCTTCCCCTTCCTTCTCAATCACAACCAAACCCAATTCTGTTTTCAATGCTCCAGTTAGGAAGGGACGTGTACCCTCTCCAACATCCCAGTGCCTTGAGGTGGTGGAAGATCCACCAGAGACGACGGCAGGGGAGAAGATGGCCATGGCGTCGAATCCAAACAACAACCATACCCAAATCATTTGATTTAAGTACAAATTCGAACTGTAAAACGGTTATATTGAGATGACTTAAGATTATACAACTACCTATATGCTTAATTCAGAAATTGGAACGAAGATATTGGGGTTTTGGGTGTAAAAGTTTTCTTTTTCTCGTTGGAGCGATTTCTGGAAAAGTGATGGAAATAAAAAGAAAAAGAGAAGGAGGAAATGGAACTATGGATTTATATAGGGTATGAGATGACCCTTAATATTCCCTCTTTTAACTCCGTTCGGACCAGAGGCCGAACCCTTGAACATATGCTTTGCCCATTATTTCGGCAATGGTGGATTTAAACGAGAACCCGTCCAAGCTAGAACATAAGCCCATGAAAACACTTGTAGCCCATTAGTTTGAGTGATCATGAGCCTAAGGGCAGAGGCCGTTCGGATCGGAATCCGAACCGGAGGGAGTTACATGTATCAACTCGGCATTTGAATTGAATCGAACTCAAAAGAAAGATAAAGAAAAGACATACCTGGAAGAATCACTGGACATCGAGGAGAGTTCATAGGATTGTTTAAAAATGAAGAAAATAAATCGTGTATTCTACGACATATATATAAGCGACAAAAGACACGATTTCATGAAGTAACGCATCTTCACAAACAAGTGGAAATTCTCGAAATTATTCGAAACAATATGATGTGATTTCTTGTACTTCAAAATGCATTTATAGCCAACAAGAATTGCAATCATATGGGAGCGATCATCCAATGGCTTTAATTCAATGACTGTTTTGTAAACTGCTTCGAAGCACACTTAATCTTAAATAAGAGTGTACTTCGAGGGGGCAAAATGTTAGCCTACTTTGCGAACTAGGCAACACAAAGTCGAGATGTCAAGCATTGAAGAACACATCTTCCTAAACAGCATCGGATCGGATCGGAGGGCTACTATCAGACCGGGACGGAGTATAACATAATGGACAAGAGCTCAAGTCCAACACCGGTTGGATCGGATCGGATGGTTAACACCAGGGCGGATCGGAACGGAGCAGAAGATGGATTAGCCTGAGTTCGATGCAGGCTAAATCGGATCGGATCGGGTATAGTCAGAGAAAAGCAAAACGAAACAACGTGAATAAGGGCAAAATTCAAACCAGGTCGAATCAGATGGGGTGATCCGATCCGAACCGCACTTGTTACTTTATCCGAACCGAACCCAGTGCACTTTGCTACTTCAGCCCACGATCTCCTGGATATTCGGAGCGGTTACACCCACTTTCTACCCATGATGACCACTAACCTGGTGCGCTGTCAACACTGAAATCCATCTGAGCCCGAGGATGATGGAATACGAGCCACGTAGCCCCGATCCGAACCGAATTCTGGATGAATTTCCACCTATAAATAGACCCCCAAAGGTCATTTAAAGGGATCTTTTGGCACTTTGAGAGTTGAAGTATCTTAGAGATCCGAATTCCAGCACCCCCAAACAATCAAAATCATTATATACAATATATTTAGAGATAATTGAGTGAATGTATATGAAAAGTGAGTGAGATTGAGCGAATATCCTATTGTATTTTCATCTATATCATCAAACAAAGTGTTATAAAGTGGACGTAGGCTCTTCAAAGCCGAACCACTATAAATTCTGTGTCTCTTTTTACGTTTTTGGTCTCAGTTTACCGAAATTTTAGTCAATTTGGGTGTTAGAACCACTTTTTGGTCTAACATACTGCCTTTACATATATCAGAAATATTTATATTCTTACCATTTCCCATGCAAACTGAATTGTTACCTTTGTAATCTCTATTGCCAAGATCAAGATTTTCAAGATTATTTATGAGATGATCGGTAGATCCAGAGTCTGGATACCAGCTGTCGTCATAAATATGATCTATTCTTGAACTTTCACCTTAATTTCTTGATGATTCAGGTGGAGCAACATCATTTTGAATCACAACATAATTTGCATTAAATCTAAAGAAGCATCCGAGGGTTGTGTGACCTACTTTTTCACAGATCTGGCACTTTGGTTGATTGTTATTGTTGTTGTTCCACCTGCCTCTACCTCTGCCCTAGGATGGTTGACCACCTCTCTGAAAGGTTTGCTCATTCTTAACATTCTGATTTTTATTCTTACTGCTGCTTGCAATATAGTTGACATTAATGTCACTATCTTGTGATCGTTTATTCTCAATTCTTGCTTTATGAGAGTATATAATAGAATGAACATCATCTACGGATAAGAATTCTTTTTATGAAGCAATAATTGCTTTTACAGCTTCATACTCTTCAGTTAAACCATTTAGGATAACAAGAATCTGTTCTGATTTCGGTAATTTATGCCCAGCAGCCTCCAACATATCACAAATCGATTTAATCTTGTTTAAATATTCTCTCATAGTGATGTTTTCTTTCTTGACCTTGTGAAGTTGTCTTTTGTAGAACATGACCTTGGCATAGGATTGATTATTGAAAGATTTTCCGATAGTGTGCCAAATTTCACTTGCTGTCTTACATCCTATGACTTGAGGTAAGAACTTTTCACTAATGGATGAAAGCAACCATGCGCTGATAAGTCTGTCTTGCCTATCGTATTTGTTGAAATTCCTCATTAAGAACAAGATTGTTAGCGGCATCTGCAATAAATTTCTATGGGATGTTGATTGTACCTATGATGAAAATTTTGAGCCCATAACCCTGTATTGCTGTTTCTATCTGAAGTTTCCATAACATATAGCTATTATCATCGAGTTAAACAGCTATTAATTTAGATTGTGGGCTAACAATTGTCTTGATCAAATTATCTGCAGGAGTATTTATCGTGTTTGAGCCCGTTGATGCATCTGAAGATTCTTCTAAATTATTGTTCGCCATGATGAACAATCAAGATCAAAATAAGGCCGAAGAAAGGTTGAGAACCGAGGTTAAGGAAATCAAGAATGAGTACTTAAAACTTGCAGAAGCAATCAATAGATTCAAAATGATGTTTTGAGTGCTGATTGGATCTCTGGACGGCTCTGTAAGCTTTCAATTGATTTCTTGAGTTTCTTGACTGAATTCTTGATCTTCTTTAGGCCAAGCAGTGTTTGCAGATTAAGATGCAACCACTTTGTGTAGAGGATGGCACACAACTACAACCGCATGCAAAGTTATGGCAGGGCACTAATCACAGACGCTGCTTCTTCTCTGATGATGAAAACTAACTGAGGAGAAAAACAAATTTCACCATAAATGGTGAAGAAGATGGATCGAGATACAAAAATAAGCCGTTAGGCGATAAAGAATAGCTCTGATACCAAGAAAGAAATGTGAGATGAATGAATTCAGAAATTGTAATTGAATTGAAATTGTAATAACAGTGTGAAAATGAGTTGTGTATTATTTTTAGATGATTGAATGGTACAAAGATACCGTGTATATATAATACACGAGTTACAACGGTAAAAAGGAAAATAAATGGGCTAAATGTATAGCCTAATATACAATGTACCCAAATGACGTGTACAGTCCGTTATGCTGAATAAAGGTAAGTGTCGGCCGTTATTCTCATATACTTTGTTTCTTCTAATATTTCCTGTTTTGGTTATCTATTTTCACTATAACATATTCTTACTCCGAGTCCAATTCAATGTCAACGATTTGAATTTTTCCCAGTCTAGTTGTGCAAGAAAAGGAAATCACAGAACACTTATGGTATTCTTTATAAGGTTTATTGAAAATTCCAGTTGCTACAGTAACAGTGTTGCTCAATTGTCGTATTAGCCATAACATGAACTTCAAATCAACCGTCTTACCATCATAGTGTTTAAAATTCTCCTGTCATTTTGATGTTGTGGACTCGAGGAAAGATTTTGAAAAGCTAAACTGGTGACAAAGCTGAATTAAAAAAATAAGAAATTGAAATATATCTCATCCATATTTACATAGAAGCAAATTGAAATTGTCTTGACCTGCTCTGCTATTTCCACTATTTCCATTCTTTAAAAACTTTTTTCCTACAAGCAACATATTAACGTTCCCCAGCCTTGTGCAACAAATACGTCTTCCTCCAGTAGTTATACTGTTTCTGCCTCCTGTACATAATAACCTACATGCATTCCCATACCCTGTTTCAATTTGCAACAAAAAACACTTTCTCCAGGCCCTCCATGCAATATTAATGTGTTCCCAACTGGACGTGAAGAAAATTAGGTAGCGTTTGTTTTTCGAAAGGGGCATGTTAAGTTTGCGTCCGCGTCGGAAGCGTACGATGCGTCGATGTGGACCCGCCAATTTGCCCCTTCCAAACGAAAGCTACAAAATGAACCTTTCGTGATTCCCCGTTCAGTTGTTACCCCTTTTACACCTATTTTACACCCCTTTACCCATTTCGTGTGCCCCTTCCTGTTAAAATAAATATACATACCATTTTCACCAATTTTCCCCTTCCCCAACCTCTTCCACATACCCCTTCCATATACCTCTTTCTGTTCAAAATCAAACGCATCCTTAGAAATATAGCGCATATCCTGTTCAAGCGATATATATATATTATTTTGCTGGTTACCCGGTTTGGAGAAAAGAAACGAGTATTTGTCTGCACACAAAAGCGGATGTATTGCTATGTCTGCACTAATATTTCTTGACATTTGACTTTTTTATGACTGTCCAAAATATAGTGTTTCTTTATCATTTATAGGAGCGGTCGCTTTATATTAGTGCATATCGGAGAGATACAAATTAATATAATATGATTTGTGCTGACCTTAGTTAACGTGTTAGTGCTCATGTTCAACAGTGTTCTAGCCTTGACAATTCAGATGCCCCCTTAGAGCATCCCAACGCTGCAGGTTGAGGATGGTGTCATTCGCGTTCCAAAAAAAGCAACTCACCCCAATGCGGGGGAGTTTCTTTGATTGGTTTATCCGGCTTTTTATAAGCCGGATAAAGCAATCACACGGATCACAATCTCCAATCGTTGGATTGCGATCCGTGGTGTGGTGTGGAATTAAATCCACACCACATGCTTAGCCGGTTTTAAAAAAGCCGCCTAAGCGATTAGGGTATATATACTGGCTTTGCTGAAGCCGGTTGTATACCATAATCCACTTCAACATTTCCGCGCCACCTCTTCCTCCACTAAACCCCCCTTTCCGCCACTACCTTCCCATAGAAAAAAGCAACGTGCGTGGAGAGCCTTGCGAGGGAGCATAAACTGGAGCCGGAATGTGAATCCAGCTGAGGAGCACGTACTGACAAAAGAGAACATACCGACTGAGGGTACGAGAGGTCGTGAAACGCCGACGGTTAGAAGAAGGCGTGGTGCTAGATGAAATGATCAGACGGTTCTAGAGTCTCACAAGGACCCGAATTTAAGACCAAATAAACAATTGGCCAATTTTCGTGAGTTGTCTGGTACTGAAGAGCACGTCAGCACATTAGTTGACGCATCGGTACATTTTATTTATTAAATATTTACCTGTTTAATGTCGGTCACAAAATAAATAAGTCTCGTTCGTAATATTAGGCTTGACACGAGCGAACGCGTGGGTCTTGGGCTGGTGCTGTTCCTCTTTTCAGACAGATTCGTGAATATGACACAGAGGCTATTATTCATAGGTTTCTCCATACTATTGGGTTTGACGATATTTTGAGTACATTTTCTTGTCTTACCTACATACATTTTTGCGTTTTCTTTATTTTCGTTGTCAATTAATTTTTATTCGTTAAATAGGTATCGAACACCTTTTAAATAACAATGTTCAATTATGTGGTGCATTGGCTGCTTGTTGGTGGAAAACAACTCATACATTCCGCTTTAGTTTTTAGGAGATGGGTTCACTCCACTAGACTTTTCTATGCTTACTGGTCTTGCCATAGGCCAAGGGGGTACCTTGCCGTATGATGAGCAGTTCTAGGACTTCTCCCTTTTGGGTAGTTTATTTCCACATCTTGATTTTGCATGATGGTATCACCACTAATTTCCATATTAGATGCTCATACATTAGAAATGTAATCCAGAATTTATTGAGCATGCAGCCTAGAGTTCACCATTTGGAGATTGCCCGATTATTTGTTTTGTATATGATGGGAAATTTATTTTTTACAAATGCTTCGAGCACGCTGCCTTGTGATTATGTAACGGTAGATGATGGGTTTTTGTTTGATAGTAGTCCGACTGTGTATGATTGGGGGACACCTATTTTAGCATACTTGTATAAGTAATTGGATCATAAGTGTGTCGTTAAGCCCAAGATTACTTCGATTACCGGTTTTTGGGATATTTTACAGTACTGGTACTATGAGTACTTCCATAATATGTCTTTTCCTACCATGGATCCATCATTAGCCCTTTACTTTCCTAGAGTACGAGCGTGGACTGGCAATAACCGTAGACAGGTGCCTGGAGGACAGGCACGACATGTTTTTGCGGTAGCTCGCAATCAGATTGAGCTGCGGATGACACGAGAGGAAGTTTTCTAGCATCCCTTTGATGGTTCACCGTTTCTTGCTGACCCCCCATGGTGCATGCTCTCTATCTTTCGAGAAGACGTTTTCCACTAGTTTCTTGTCCTCCTAGTTTATGCTGCTTCTGGTATTTAGGGGAACGTTGTTGGAGACAGATATATGATGGGGATGTTGTTCCTGATGATCCATACCCACGTACAGTTACTCCCACTACGCCATAGATTGCATACGGCAACCCCAGAGAAGTGATGCAGGAAGTGCAAAATAATGTTGGTATAGGCCAAAAATGATCTCTGGCAACACTTTTTTGGGGTTGCCTTTTGCCGTGTTGCCTTAGAGTCAAAGGCAACGACTTCGCTATCCTAAGGTAACATCGCTACAGGTGTTGCTACATGCACTAAATTTACATAAATGTGGGCCCACTAAATTCTGAATCCCGGGATCACGGAATCCTGTTGCGCCCCTAAATTATGTAGCCGGGTACACGGAATCCTGTTGTGGGGCCCACATTTATGTAAATTTATGGCAACACTATATCATAGCTACGACAACATTTAACACTGCATACTGCAACATTATATCATAGTTATTGCATCATTATATAACACACTGCAACATAACAGCAATTACCATCACACACTGAAATTAATAAACAACTTTTCATTTCAAATTAATAACCAATAACACAAATACTAGTTTGTCAAGTACAGAATAACAAAAAATTGCCAATAAATTCAGTTTTACAGAGTACTTACAAACATAGCCGGTACTAAATTCATGTTTACATCAAACTAAAACAGTTTCAAATTAATAAAGCCCGAGCCTCCAGTGCATTCAGTACCTCTCTACTGCCTCCTTCACCTGCAAAATAAAGCAGTTTCAAAAGTCATGCATTTCAGCAAAAGCCTTTAGTACAACTAATGCATTTCAGCACAACCAAAGTCATGCATGCCTCAGCTACAAACTAATGCAATGCCTTGTTTACATTGCAACACAAAATGGAAGACATGCATGCCTCAGTTGCATTTCAGCACAAACTATGGCCATAGTATAACTGACTTGCACTTCAGCACAAAGACATTTCAGCACAAACTATGGCCAGAGTTGCTTTTCAGCACAGAATTGCATTTCACAATCTATGGCTGAGTTGCAAATTGATACAATGACTCAGCTTGTTCAAAGCATTTACGATATCAAGGAATGCAACAGAATGCCTGAGGCACTAAAAATTTAGACATGCCACGACTCGTTCAAGTACAAACTCAACCATTGCATCAATTACGAACTGAAACGATCATTATTGATTGAAGAGAAAATAAAATTCTGTAGTTCATTACTGAAGCATCAGCCTTGTACATGGTCAGTTACATACCAGCATTGAACTACAGAATTGTAAGAATTAGACTAATGCTTCAGCAAGCGGAAATTGTAAGAATTCTGAAGCATACCACCAGCCAACCATAAAAATAAGCAAAAATACATACCAGCAGTGTGTGTTTGTATATGATCTCCGATTTGCACAATTTGTAAGGGCCTTGGACTACAAAAACATGAAATTAAGAAGCCATATTTTTCGCTTTGCTAGGTGGAAGGCGGATTCGTCTTATTGGGACATCATCTCTACACCAACGAACATCAAAATCTTGATTTCCCATTCCATAAGCAGGCTGGATATCATTCAAATCTTCATTTTCATATTCTCTTTCAAGTTCACACCAGTCTTTCGGCAATTTCTTGATAACATTGTGGCACATCTTATCAATTGGATCTGTTATATAAAACACCTGTTTTACCTGTGAAGCCATAACATAAGGATCAGATTTCTGGCACAATCGATTAAAATTGACACTAGTCAGCCCATATAAATCTTTCTCTTCTTGGTACCAGCGACACTTAAATAAAACCACACTAAATTCTCCCTAATAATCTAGTTCTAATATTTCTTCAATTGATCCATAGTAATTAACTTCACCAACCAACGGATTTTGATCTTTCGAACTTGCAAAGCTAGTAGTCAAGGCTGTCAAAAATACACCACTGTTTTGTGTTGTACATTTGGCATCTATGAACCTTGTATAAAATCTTTATCCATTGATAACATATCCAGTAAACCACTTAGTTATTGGAAGAGGCCCCATTGCAAGCAGTTGTACTTCTTTTGAAATGTCCTCCTTTTTCCCAACCTCTTCCTTTAACCACTTCCAAAATTCTTCACTGTGTTCTCTCTCTCTTTTATATTTTTTTGATGATGCATGACCATCAATTAAAGCTCGATGTTCCCTAGAATAAAGACCAGGTTAATAAAAGATAGAAACAAATTTGGCTGGATCTATTACTAAAGTTGAAACTGACCATACCGAAAACAATTCTGTATGAATGAGAACATAGCTTAACTACAAATCATGCCTGAAATCCTTGAAAGTGCTGAAACTTGGAATTCACAACTAACACTACGTGAGGCTAGAATCAATAACATGTTTGTAGATTGTTTAAAAGAACTGATTTTGCTGGCAAAAGGATGACATCAAAAATAATTTTTTTAATAGTTGACATCATTTCACAAGCTACGCGAAGAATATTATTACTGATGTTAACCGAACTTGTCCACTTTTCTAATTAAATAAACCATTGTATACTTTAATTGCATAAAATTCCATCTGCCAGGTTCAAAAAGGAAAACATTATTTATTATGAAAAAAGGAACAAAATGACTAATAAAGGATTAATAAAGATAGGGATAATACTTCAATACTTACTAAAATAAAAATACTTACCCAAGTAAACTCTCTATTTCCTTGTTACCACAATTGAATAGAATGCAGCGGTGACATTCCTTCCATTGAGAATTTTTAAGATGAATAGTTTTTCCATCTTTGTTTCTTCTTGTGCCAATAGGATATTCCAGATTTTGGGGACATGTTTCAAATTGCATTTTTCCTGCTCCATCGCCACCTAAGAACCTTGAACAGAATATCAAACATTCCTCTGCAAGATAACCTTCATCAATGGACGCCTCGGGTTTACTTTTGTTGCGAACATATGATTTCAGTTTACAAAGATAACGCTCAATAGGAAACATACAACGAACATGTGCAGGTCCACCATATTCAAGTTCCTTGCATAAATGAACTAGCAAGTGCACCATTGTATCGAAGAAAGCATTTGGGAATATCATCTCAAATTGACAAAGAATTTCCACAATTTCCTTTTGTTGCCTCTTGAGATCATCCAAATCGATACTTTTACTCCAAACACTTCTTAGAAATGCACCTAATCTTATCATAGGTATTGCAACTTCAGGTTTTACAGATTTCTTCACGGCAAACTGCAGCAAGTAGTGGAGAAGGAAATGAGCATCATGGCTCTTATACCCTGCAATTTTCCTCTCTTTCTTGTTTACATACCGGCTGATATTAGCTGCACAACCATAAGGCAGTTTAGCATTCTCCAACACCGAGCAAAATAGTTCTTTCTCCTTGTTCATCATTTCAAATATGGCAGCCCTCATCTCAAGGTAATTCCCATCAGTTGATAGAACCGGATGAAGGACCTCCCTGATGCCTATCTCTTGTAAATCATACCGAGCATTTAAATGGTCTTTCGACTTCCCATCAATATTTAGTAAAGTACCAAGTATGTTATCACAAATGTTTTTCTCTATGTGCATAACATCAAGGTTATGTCGACATACATTTTGACTCCAATATGGTAAATTAAAAAATATTGATTTTTTTTTGAAAGGAGATTCATTTTTATGCTTCTTGATCACCACTTTCTTCCCAAAATTATTTTCATAACCAGCCAACAATTCTTCGATGTCAGTCCCGGATAAAATACCAGGAGGTGTTCCCATTTCAATTTCACCATTGAACCTTTTCTTATCAAACCTCCACTTGTGTCCCGGGTCTAAAAATTTCCTATGATTCATTTAGCACATTTTTCTACTATGTTTCAAGTAAGTTGAAGAAGTCTCGAAATGGCATACGGGACAAGATAAATAACCCTTTGTGCTCCAGCCGGATAACATTGCATAGCCCAGAAAGTCGCTGATCGTCCATAACACGCTTGCACGTAATGTGAAATCATCACCAATGAAGGCATCATAAGTTTGTATGCCAAGATCCCATAATTCTTTCAATTCTGTGATAAGAGGCTGCATGTAGACATCAATGTAATTTTTAGGAGACTCTGGACCAGGGATAAGGGTTGAAAGTATCAAATTTTCTGTCTTCATGCATAACCAAGGTGGAAGGTTATAATTTACCAATACGATCGGCCATGTTCTGTGTTGTGTAGTCATTGTACGAAAAGCACTGAATCCATCCGATGCTACTCCTAACCTGATATTTCTGTTATCTAATGAAAAATGAGGATAATTGGTATCCATAGTCTTCCATACCTCGCCATCAGCTAGATGTCGAAGTCTGCCATCGTTTTTTCGTCCCACTGCATGCCATAACATAAGTTCTGCGTATTCCTTCAACATGAACATCCTTTGCAACCTTGGTTTTAGTGGAAAATAACGCATCATTTTTGCTGGTACTTTGTGAATCCGCTTCTCCGAATCTTTGTCAAAACCCAGTTTCTCTTCCGGTATAACCCACCTTGAAAAACCACAACTTTTGTAGTTATTTTCCTTTTCATTTTCTACCCAATATAGCATGCAGTCATTTGGACATGCATGTATTCTTTGGTAATCGAGGCCTAAATCTTTAATGATATTTTTGGTAGCATTGAAAGATAAAGGGATGTGGGCTTCTGGAATAGCTTCTTTCATCAACTCTAATAAATCGCTGAATGCAGACTCAGTGATTCTATGTAGGCATTTTAAAGAATAAAGCTTGACAATGAAACTTAATCGCGAAAATTTATTACACCCGGGATATAATGGTTGTTTTCCCTCTTCAACACGTTGATGAAATTTTCTAGCATCGACATCTATTCCATTTGACCCATCAGAAGATCCGTCTTCATTGTTCTGAATATTTCCACAAGTACGCTGCAACATCTCATCGAGATTATCTCCAAAATTTATTCCTGCTTCACAATCCATATTATTATCGCTCCTTTCAGGATCTAAACAGGAAACTTCACAAATCCATTTCATGTACAATTCAGATGGACCATTCCAAATCAGATGGTTGTAGACTACTTCTTGACAATGCCACTTGCGATTATGACACTTTTTGCAAGGGCATGTAATTTCATCACCTACCGCAAATCTAGAAAAAGTATTTCGAATAAAAAGTTTCACTCCACTGATGTACCCTTCACTGAATTTAGGAAGTTCTGCCCATAGTTTTTCCTCGTCGTTCATTGAGTGATACCTTAAAGCAGTAAATTAGGCACAAATAAAGCAGTACATTATGCAACACAACAATCAAATCATAAAAAATTGAAATATTCATTGAGTGATACCTGAAGCAGCAGATTAAATTGAAACCCTAACTGAAATCTGAAACCCAAGACGAACCCTAATTGAACTTGAACTCGAACCTGCCCTACTCGAACCCTAATTAAGCTTGTAAACTTGAACTTTTAGCCCTAATTGAACCTTAGAGTGAGTGTGTGAGAGGTTGAGCAGCGGAGTACTTTGGTAAAGTTCGATTGAATTTTTCAATATTTTTTTAGTTTTCCCCCCTTTGTTTTTGCTTCCCGCCCTAGACATTATTTCACGCGCGGATTGCTAATCTGGACTAAACATTTCTTCATGCGGATCGCTAACTTGGACCGTTGGATCGTGTTGATGCGGATTGATAATTTTATTCACGAGGCTACTGCAACACATGTTGATATATATGCTAACACATTTAAGTGTGCGTTGCAGTAGACAAAAAACAGCATAGCAATGGCAACATTGTAGCTAGCAACACCATGCATTTTCGTTGTGATAGGCCATCTATGGCGTAGTGTCCCAGGGTTTATACTACTAATGCTTTACAGGAGCACGTAGAGGAGTGATGGCTAGCTAGTGATTTCATTCTTACTGGTAGGGATTATATTTCTTTTTGGCAGCAGTATTACTCCCCACCTCATACAGGATGTTTTGTGCATGCTGCATCAGGTGATTTGGTTGGTCCTTCTGCACATCGAAGTAGGCTTGTGCCCCCTATCATTCATGACATTTCACAAAGCACGCAGGTTTACCATGCTCCACAGGATCCACTATCTCCACAGGCTCCATAGATGCCAGATGACGGTTGGACTGTTGGCATACCCACTATATCCGGATATGATAGATATATTGATATACCATGGCCAGGGTTGTGTATATAGTACGAAGTGAGAATCGAGTGGGGAGGGAGCAGCGGCTCTAAAATTAGTCGTTGCTCCTAGCCGGCTTATTTAAAGCCGACAAAGGGGAATGTAAATAATTCCAGACACCTTATCCGGCTTTAAATAAGCCGGGTAAAGGGAGAATGTTTTCTCCTTACCCGACTTATTTAAAGTCGGTTACCCTTAGCTGGCTTTAAATAAGTCGGCTAAGGCTTAATCTCCAAACAACCAACTAGGTTGCTTTGGCAACCTTCAGGGTTGCTAAAGCAACCCGGATTGGAAGTAATGACCCCCCGTTGGGGGTCTGTTCATCCCCAACCTGGTGTTGGGGATGCTCTTAAAAAGTTATATAGTGACCCTAACATTGTGACCGTACTAACAACTATTCTACGATAAGACTTAGTATGATACTATGATTAGACCTCGTTGATTTCTTTTCCAAAAAACAAATAAAGATAATACCTTATATCTTTCTTTATTGACCAGATACGATCTCATGTTTGAAATCTTTCTTTATTGAGGAGGTCTTTGCAGCTTTGAAACCTTGGTAAGTATTAGGATAAAGATTTATCTTTACAACAGAAAAAAAAGAAGAAAAAGAAATCTTTAGCTTGCCTTTTCTAATTGTATATTTCAGGGTCATCCTTTGCTTAGGTTTTTTTTTCTCAACTTCAGTACACTATTTAGTAGAAATAATGGATGGAAAGAGAAGCAAATAGCGATAGTTGGAACCTTTGCTTGCCTCGACCATACATGTGCTCATTAAGGAAAGCACTATAACAAACCTAGACTGCCATTCTTCAATATAAATGCTTCTAACCTTCTCCTACTAACATTTTTAAGTAGTACTACATTGACTGTACGGAATGTCAGTTATATGTACATTATTAATGGACTACTATTGCTTGGCTCGAGACGTATGTCACTTTTCTGATCAGATTTGTCTTATTTCCATTAAGAGCCTTTGGCCGTGCAAGCAGCGTCTGTGGGTATCCAAATCATTGTTATGAAAACCGGACCGAACTGCTGGTTCAACCATTAAAACCATGAATTGCAAGGTTCAACCATTAAAACCGTGAACTACAAGACAGATCGGTCCGCAGCTCATTATAACCGCTTTTTCACAGAACTAGATAGATCGCGGTTCGACCTCAATAAACCGGTTTTTCCTGGTTTTTTCATCTGTGAACCTTACAAAAAAAATGATTTATTTGAAAAGCCAGCCACGTAAATTTTCAAGTCCAGGTGGTCTACCTTTACACAAGCTTCTGCGTACAAGCTTCAGCGTTTACTTATAGTGAGAAGATTTGGAAGCCTTTCCAAGTTTCTACGATATAAGACATATATTAGGTTGAATTTTTTGTATTTTCCTGGTCTGTTTAGCTAAGCAGCTTATTTTCTTCTAGTTTGTTTCCAAATGCTATATTTCTAACAATAATATGCCCATTTTAATCAGATTTTACACGAGCACAGTTTTTACGGTTCGATCGGTCGGACCTTCAAAACCCTCGACCACAGAGCATTACGATTCGATGGTCGGTTTGGTCTTTATAAATATGATCCAAATACCCACAAATCCTACACCCTAAGAAAGAAAGTTCGAAACAGTCTCAAAATTTCCACTTATAGTGAGCTAAAAGAGTGCAGGAAACTGGGGGAGACATCATAAGCAGTATGCTTGAGTGAAGTAGATGAAAAGGATTGTGTAAGTGATCTGAGAAACTACAACCATGTATCCCTTAAGAGACGCTTGGATTCTTGGTTGGATTCGACCATTAGAATCTACTCGCACTAGCATGACTCGATGATAATAAAGCTAAACGACTCAGAAATATTACCGGAGGCCTAGAGATCAAGTCTGGATAGCACCATACGACAATGATCACGTTAATTCATCACAACAGCGCCAATAACTCTTTCAAGGAGGGATGGACAAAACCAACACCGATGGATCAGTACAACTCCAAGATGAATCGATAGAATACACTACTTCAGCAAACAAAGAAGCATAACACACAACCCACAAGTTAGAACCATAGCATCTACACAGAATGAAATCCGATGTCAGATACACATCCATTTACAAGTTCGCTATACACAGAATGAAATCCGATGTCAGATACACATCCATTTACAAGTTCGTTCTGGGTCTGAACGAAACCAGGGGCACCTTATTCCTCGTCCCATATGTCCAATACAGGAGAGAGGTCCTCGCATATCCGGTCGATCTCCAAGTACGTCTGGACGATCACCACTTATTGCCTCGTCTTGGATGTACAGCCCAATCAAGACATCAGTAATCATCCAAATGATGTGAAGAACTCCGGTCTTCAACCACCATCTTCAATGTCGACTTATTGTCGAATCAGTTATTCAGAATGGGATAAACCCGGTGTTTCCGAATAACTCGCGTATATTATAAATAAGTGCTACAAAACACAACATACGCCTCATTCCAGTTCTGAATATTCCTTTATTTAAATATTCATATCCTTTGGGAAAGGTTCCCATTAATTTTATCAAAGATAAATTCTTTAAATTTATTCTTTAATCTTCTTTTGGATATCAATTCAAACCAAATTATGGTTTATCCAAACTAGTCGGGATTAGCGCACCTTACCGAAGTAATCATTTGTTATGTTTCCCAATCCCAACCTATTCATCCCATGAAACAAAACTGGTAATACTTCATATCTAACACCACGGTGTTATCGGTAAAATTAATTACCATTTCACGTTCAAATCTAATCAAAGATTTAACTATCGCTTAGAGCAAAACTGGTGATACTCCATTCTCGATCATTTACCCAATTTGATCATTTTAGTTATCAGATTCACCTTTCAATCTAATTAAAGATTCATTAAAACTCTATTTAGTTTTAATCTCCAAAAATCATTACTTAATGATTATTCAAATTCAGGAAATAAAATCTGTCTTTAACTGGGTTAAAGAACTAATGTCATTTAAAACACAGCTCACGATAATCCCAAAATCACATTCCATTAATTATGGAATTTTCACGGAAAACAGATCAATGTATATAATCGATATAAACTTCCATATCCGACTAATAATATAAATGGAATAATGTCAAAGCCTTTTAAATTCCATATATATTAGCAGTCTTCCTCCACAAAAACTCACTTCGATGATTACCAAATCGAATTCCCTTCCATTCCAATTTGTTTTATTAAATTGGAAAACTTTACTTTAGAAAGTTTCCATTAAATCTTAGATAAAATATTTTTAAATTCCAAATCACATTTCACTGTAAATCGGGTTAAAGAACGAATGTCATTAAAAACACAGTTCACAATAAACCCAATTCACATTCCATTTTTATTCCAGTTACTAAATATAACTAGAAAATCCAATAATCTTAATTAAAAGATTTATTCTTTTCAAACGGGGTTTAAGAACAATGTTAATGAAGACACCATTCACGACAAACCCCAAAATCCCATTTGATATTAAATACAAGGCTCTGAATAGAAAATATATCGGCTTATATTCAATACCAAATTCTGAAACCAACAAATATCGTACTGGAAATAACGATATTTATATATCTTCCAAATTCCCAAAACAATATCCGTATAATCACGGAATCCAATATCGAAATATTTCGAAGATGATTTCCATTCAAATCCATTCCAATTTGTATATTGGAAATTTTGGTTATATTAATATCCATTCTCAATCCAATTTATTTATTTAAAAATAATTGGATTATAATTCTAGTTAATAACCAGTTCATTTCGATAAAAATGTATTTTTATCATTTCAAATATGGAATTTTTATCCCAATTCTTTCCATATCATTTATTATGATTTTTCACAAATTATTAATATTTTTAATAATTTTATCAAGGCCCGTACAGTCGATTTCCATAAGCGGCCATCGAATTACACTTACAGCGACCTTTTCCAAATTTGATTTGGCCATAATTCCAAATCCAACCGTTAGATTTCAAATCTTTTATATTCATTGGAAAGCTCTTTTCGATATAAACCCAACGGTTCCGGTTTTAGGAGAATCCGACGGTCGGATCTCCCGTAATGTCCATTCGAAGTCAATGGTCGAAATTCGTGAACTACCGCGGCGCGGCGCGTTCTATTCGGGCCATTAAATATATATATATATATATATATATATATATATATATAATATTATATATATTTCATCGATTTCCATTTATAACGTATTCTATAAATCGTTTTAAATTCGTTTTAAAAACGATTTCAACTTCTTTTCAAATTTCAAATCAAATTTGAATATTCCTTAATAAACTTGTTCTAAATTCATTTTTAAAACGATTTCAATTCCATTTCAAATTTCAAATCAAATTTGAATATTCCTTAATAAATTCGTTTTAAATTCATTTTAAAATGATTTCAATTCCATTTCAAATTTCAAATCAAATTTGAATATTCCTTAATAAATTCGTTTTAAATTCATTTGAAAACGATTTCAATTCCATTTCAAATTTCAAATCAAATTTGAATATTCCTTAATAAATTCGTTTTAAATTCATTTTAAAACGATTTCAATTCCATTTCAAATTTCAAATCAAATTTGAATATTCCTTAATAAATTCGTTTTAAATTCATTTTAAAACGATTTCAATTCCATTTCAAATTAAATTTGAATATTCCTTAATAAATTCGTTTTAAATTCATTTTAAAACGATTTCAATTCCATTTCAAATTTCAAATCAAATTTGAATATTCCATATCATTTTAATATTAAAATGATAATAATTTCAAAATATCAATTTTGAAATCACTTTCCGATATTCATTATAAAATGAATAAAATCGACAAAATTCCCGTTTGTGTTAAAAATGGCGTTTAACTACTTAACACGCTTCACATTTCAATATTCACTGAATATTATTATAAAATATTCGTTAATTCTGAATTAGAATCAAACACAGTCAATTGCCATATAATTTTATTTATATGGATTTCATACACACATGTACACAACAATAATCAAACACAGTCAACCATCATCCAGAGTGCATTACACAACTGTATAAGCCTTAAAAATAAATAAATAACGTTCATCACAGCCTGTCAACCCATCAATTGACATACCACTAATTATTGGGATCAGTGTATGTTAAATATCATCCCAATACCCGTGTGGGGTTTTCAAACAACAAATACTAGTTATTTTTTGTGCAGTTGGGTGATGTGTAAAATTTATCGTCCGAATCAGTTTCTGATAAACGAGTGTACAGAAACAAATCGTCCGATTTGTTTTGAATATTTATTTCAATACATAACTATTTCACACAGTTCATATATACAATAAAAATGATATTTTTATTATTCAAATATTTTATTCATCACATGAATATTTTATTCAGTTCATTTACACATCACAATCACAATCAAATTCCACAACACAATACAATCAAACAAGTCGTCCATGGTCTGTAGACGACGAGGAGCAGTTCATATATGCAGTTATATAAATAAATAACTATACAGAAATAATTTTAGTGAGAAGTTCTCACCTTTGGGATCCACTCCTCCATTCTGTATTTCTGAACGGTTCGGATTTGGATTTGATTCCTGTCAATCTCATCGTAATCTGTTTCACGTGGTTTTATGTTAAAAATCACATTTCTATACAATGATGTTTATAAATAAAAATCACATTTTTATTTCAACGCTTTCTTTATGAAAATCATATTTTAAACACGAGGTTTATAATTAAAAATCGTATTTTTATATCACTAAAAATTATATTTTTAACTCGCTTTTCATAAAAAAAACTCCTATTTTTAAAACAATATATATATATATAATTTCTGATTTTAAAACAATGTTAATTTATATTTTATCTCGCTATAAATAATTTCATATCATCTCATATTAAAAGTATATTTTTATTCCAAATCATTTCACATAAAAATTATATTTTTAAAACAAAGATATTTAATTTCAAAACAATACTATTTTATATTTTTAAATCAATGGTATTTCTATTTTTAAAAATCATATTTTTGTTTAAAGCTATTTATATATATAAAAGAACACATTTCGATAATAATGTTTTTCATATAAAAATCAGATTTTTATACTTAATTTTATTTATATAAAAAAAATCAGATTTTACTTAATTAACTAAACTAAATAAATCAGTTAATTTAATTAAAATTGGCAACACAAAACATAAACGTTACCATCTCTCTGTTGAACACTCCAGGACATGTTCGACGGTTGCTCACTCCTAGGGTTGCGATTTGAGCGAAATCCAAGGCTCTGGATGCAAATCTGAAGCTTCCACGAGGACGGCCTTCGAGAGAGCTCTCCAACGCCACCACCCATGCCCAGATCGACGGCCACCTGACGCTTCAATCCTCCAACGAACGGCGGGCCTTCGGGCTTCAATCTTGAGCGGAATACGAAACTACAAATCATCAAACCCTTATGGATTTGTAGATCATAGAGAGGGCTAGGATTTTGTTTGAGGAGTTTGGATTAATTCAGTTTGGATCGGGAGATTTTGGAGCTCGAAAATCGAGCTATTTCCGCCATTCTTGAGGAGGGTGACGGCTTGAAGGAGTTGACTAATGGAATGGGTTTGACTAGGGTTAGAGAGAAATTTTGAATATATATATATATAAAATTATATTATTTAGTTCTTCTATTATCTGTTTAACACCCTAATCTCCAAACGAAACCAAACGACTGTCCCTCCTAGCCAAATACCCCCATTCCGGACACAATGGGACATGTTTCGTAAGCTGATTTGACTGTCTCGACTAGTTTCCATTTAATTTAAAATATAAATCATTGTATTTTAAATTCAAACGCACATTTTAATTTACTAGGGCCACATACTGACTCCAAAAATTCTAGAAAAATTATTTTTAGCTTCGTATTAACGATACGGTCCTAACAAAACTAATTTCATCAAATTTAGAGACCGTTTGAAAAATGGCCATTTTCTGGTCGATCCAAATTGATTAAAATTGACAAAACACGTTTAAATTCACCACGTTCATATATTGATTCCAAAAATTATGAAAATTGGAATCTAGCAATAATTTGACATTCCAGATCCAATAAAAGTAGTTTCGTCGAAAACGGAGTCCGTTAGCAAAACAGCTATTTTTACGGGCTATATTTCCATAGCGACCATTCTGAATTTTCAATTGGACATAACTTTTTATTCCTGCTATGAAATTTCAATTTTTCAGATTCGTTGGAAAGATATTTTCAAACAGATTCTAATATTTTTGGTTTTACCAAAATCCGGTTTAGTTTAAATCCTGTACATTCATTTGAAATTTGAAATTGAATTTTCAAACTACCGCGCCATTTTCAATTCCTTTTATATTTAAAATAAATATTTTTATTCTAATTTTGATTTAAATAAATTTATGAATTCTAATTCTATTCAAAATAAATTTCTAGTCATTATTATTTAAAATAAATCATTTCAAATATTCAAAATTCATTAAAATTGCCAAAATAAAAATTTTAAATTGGTTCTGATTTTCCGGGCTGTTACAACGTGGGAGCCACCATCAATAAGTGAGCTAATCAGCATGGTCGTTCCCAGTTCGATACATATCCCGATCACGAAGCCGGAATTGGATCCCTATACCAGGCAACCTTGCACCGCCTCCATCCAAAACTTGATTTCTAAACTTCCTGCTATTAACCAGATCCAGGTAGCTCCTGCTCAACTCCTTTGAAACCAAACAACAAACCTGGTTCGACTTAATGATGATCACGATCTTCCTCCGAGGAGGCGTCGTAGACAGTATACTCAGGAGTTGGATCACGACCACCGAAATACGGTAGAGAGCCCAACTCTAACCTCATCACCATAACCCGTAGGATCATAAGGGACACTCAAGTTACCTCAACAATGATTGAGAAGCCAGTATGAGGCATAATCCTTTCACTGATGCCATTTTGAACATCAAATGACTTCGATGATTCAACATACTACAATTCACTATTTACTTAGGAAAAATCAATCCTTGGCGATTACTTAACATGTATAAGTGGAACATGGACTCAGCCCACGCCACCGATGTAGTGAAGTGCAAAAGCTTCCCCGTATCCTTGAAGGCTTAACCTACTTATGATTCTCTAGACTTCCACCGAGAATCACATCTTCTTTAGACCAACTTTCTCGAGACTTGCTTAAGTAATTCAAGATGCAAACTGCTTGGCCCTAGGACATTCTGATTATTTCTAACATAATCCATGAAGTTGAAGAATATTTGAGAAGCTTTCTCTAAAGGTTTAACAATGCCCTTGCGAAGTTAACAATCTACAACCAAACGTTGTTCTTCTACTGCTCATAAAGGGAATTTATCAGGGTACTAAATTTAAACATTGACTTGATTAAAAGCCTCCAAACATTTTGGAGTGATTATATGAAAAAGCTGATCAGTACCAATGTGAGGAAGAAGCGCGTAGGAATCGAGCCTTGTAGGACCATTCCCACGATCTACAATAGGAACCTTGCAAAGCAATGTCACTGTTAAACAAATTGAGAAAGATCTAGAAATAATAACGGGAATGCATCAAGAAAGTCCAAATATAGTGGCAATAATTCTGGAGGCCGCTACAAGAAGAAGCAGTCAGTAAAAAAATCAATTTCCTTCTTACACCATCTACATGTCGCTGAACTCTCAGTTGGAGTTGATATACCTGGAGACTTGCAACACTATGCAGTACACCAAGCCCAATCCGAAAGAATCCACGGAGAGGGAGAATCAATTAAGCAAGCATGCATATTCCATTAGGTTATAACACCAGTGACTATCGCCTTCTCAAAGATGCCATCGAGAAGCTCATACGTGAGAAAAGTTTCGAGCAAAATTTTTAGAACTAAGCTTCTCAAGATGGAGCACTGGTTCCTTCAGCCCCCACGCAACCCCAGATGGTGTTAAGGTCATATAATTCTAGACCTCCTCAATGGGATCTAATCATCAATATTATAGATGAAGGGCCTTACCACGTAAACCAAAGTTTCAAATGTATGGAGGAATACGTCAATTCCATGAAGCATGCTAAATACAAATAGTGCTTTGCTACGGATGAGGGCACCCAAATCAAATTTCAAAAGATGATGAGTCATGACATTTTTTCCGTGAGATGGAGTCCGCAGGAGTGGAAGCTCTAACCATAGACCATTTCATCATCTCGACCTATATAGTTTTGACTCTTGACTGAAAAATCCACAATGACTCGGAAGTTCCATTAACATCCTCTTCAAAAGGCCTACGACCAAATGAAACCTGAGGTCAAAAACTTAAAGTCCTACAAAGCCACAGTCCATCGTTTCAATGACACCGCTAATGAGCAGATTGGATCATTGACCCACCGGTACAACTTGGCAAATGAGTTCGCAGTTGAGACAAAATCCTCTTCTTCGTTATTATCGATATATACTCTCTCGACAACGCCTTCTTGTGGCGTTCTACCTTGTCAAAATTCTGAATTTGTATGGTGCTTTAGTGTCTACTACTAAAGTTCCCTACTGACAATGATGTCAGGGTTTTCCATGGGGATCAAATAATAGGAAAAGCATATTACCTAGCAAGATGGATGAGCCTTTTACCGCAATAAGGAGAAGGATGTATAGACTTTACTCCGCTCTAATAACCTTAACACCTAGCAACCAGCAGCATCCGAGGCTAGCTCATCGAGTCAACCATCAGCCATCGGCTCCTATCATTCATGGATGCGTACTCGTGCTATAATCAAATACTGATACATATTCCTAACTAAAACATATGATTTTATCACGAACTTAACCCTTTAGACTGAAAAATGATGGGGCCACCTACCAAAATTTGTCAGTCGTAAGTTCAAAGACCAGATCGGGAATTCATGGAGGTTTATGTGGATGACATGCTCGTGAAGTCTTAGTTATCGATTGACCACATCGATGACCTCGTAGAGACGTTTAGCATCCTCCATAAGTATAGCATGAAACTCAATCAAAATGTACTTTTTATGGAAAATTCTTGGGTTCCATCGTCAAATCACGAGTAACTGAAGTTAATCCTGGAAAACTGAAGCAATCCTGGGAACCAAAGTTCTAGGAAATATCGGGGATGTTCAGAATCTCAACGGGAAGGTCGTCGCCCTAAGTAGATTTGTAACACCCAGTAATTTTATAATATTAAAATTGGAAAATTAAATAATACTTAATTTTTAGATGAAGAATTAAGGGAAACGGGTTACGCCATTGCGTTTGTCTCGGAATTCTGCTTGAGATAGAGTCCGAGTTCGCGTAAAACGGATACAGTATGAAGAAGTTATGAAGCTTAGAAGATTTCAGTTTAATTCAGAATTAAAATAATAATTTAAAATGAATTCGAAAATCAAAATTTACAAAATCTGGGTGAGAGGGAAATCACCCGCTCAAGGGTGTCGACCCCCCCAAGGGGAGTCGACATAAGTGTTGACCCCCTTAGGGGAGTCGACATAGGTGTCGACCACCCTATAGGGGTGTCGACACCTGTCGGCCCAGATCTGGCCGACGTGTTTTTGAAGCCTAGGGCTGACATGGCCTTCTCTGGTTGGCTGAGTGACGTGTATTTCTAGTTTGGATGGTTCTGATGGCTCCAAAACTAATCTAAAGGCCCTAATACACCTAGAACATCTATAAAAGAGCCCTAAACCTAACCCTAATTTCATTACACAAATTTATGGCGCCTCCATGTTGCCTCAACCTAAACTAAAACTAGTCTCTCTTCTTCAACAAATCAAAGTAAAGGAATTTGGTAAAGGGGAAAGATCTACTACAACAACAATGCCTAATTCTCTTCCTTAATCCAATCTTTGTGAGTTCATTGATTATTTTTAGATCAAAATAATGCTAAAGCAATTCTGACATGTTGTAAATTGGATTTGGGAATTACACATGATAATAAGATTGTATCTCATTAGTTATATCTTAGCTTATACATCAGATTTGTGATTCTTATATGTCATTAGCCTATACATCAGATTTGTGATTCTTATATGCCCATGTTGATATTATCATCAGTTTTATCTTTATGATCAGTTCATACTTATGCCTATTTTATTGTTATTATTATGCTTATTCGTTATCTTGTCCTTTCTTCTTACCCTTTTGGTTCTTATAGCCGGGCTACTTCGAGCCTAGGCCAAATCTCATAAGAGATGAACGTACGAATGGTAATTTAGGGAACGTTGGGAAATTTGGCATAATATAATTGGTTTGATTTGAACATGACAAATGTTAAATTTGGCATAATATATGTTGGGTTGATTTGGGCATGACAAATGTTAAATTTGGGGCATGATATGAAATCGAGGATTTTGGGTAATTGACATAATTAGCCTGAAATTGGCATAAATGGCAAATGAATAAATTGGCTAAGATAAGCATGCTGAGACACGAGGTTAGACTCCGTTTGCGGTAGAAGCCTGCCTGGAACCAACCAGCCTAACCAGCAACCGAAAATGGTCAGTCTAATGTGAGTGGTCGTAGGCATAACTAAAAGATGCTTAGACACGAGCTTAGGTCTGGCTTGTGGCAGAAGTCTGCCCGGAACCGCCCGGCACATCCAGCGGCCACAAGCAATCGACCTAATATGAGAAGTCTGTGCATTAATAACTAATTAATGCTAATCAAAGATGAACATGATACCTAAAACATCTTAGGTAGGTGGGGTTAAGTTAACCTGTGTAAGATGACAACTTAACCAATATTAATTGGACAAAGTGGATAGGGTTAAGGCAAGCTTAACCAATAATACATATTGGTTTGATAAGTGGATGGGGTTAAGTCAACTGGGCGGATAGACAACACTTAACTAATATAAGTCGGGTTAGGATAAACCCTGGGAAAAGCCCTAGTAGCGGTAAGGACGCTTTTCAGATAGTAACCCACTTAGAGGTATCGGTAACCCTGAGCTAGGCAGGCTTGGGGCACGCTTACTAGACTGATTATAAGCAGTCAAATAGGAGCGAGGGTGTAGCAGTGTAGGTTCTGACGGGTTCGTTAAGCATGCAAAAAGGTGTTCCCGGCATTGGAAGATTTAGCCACTATACACCAGTAGGTATAAAGCTGTGCAACAAAGGGTTGCCACTTAGGGAGTGATACACCCTAAGCCGGGACCCGCACAGGTATCTATAAGTTAAAGAGCCGATTGATTATGTGATTAAGGGTAGAGTGGGGACATCTAGTATCTATTATGGGCAAGTAGGCTGTCAAGGATTGTATGGGGTGGATACCTCTTACTAGATGTTACGCCTGAGGGCTACAAATTGCAGGATTGGGATCATTTCAATAAAAATTACTAGTAGGTGGTGCACAGAATTAAATTAAGTAAGAAATCTGGGAAGCACACTAGACGTTCCTTTATATTCATCTTATTATCCTGCTTTACCTTATGTCATGGTTATATCTATCATCCAGTTTATTCCTGTCATAATGCTTTACTTATTTTCTTGCTGAAAATAACTGGACTCGCCAAACTTTATGTCTGACCTTTTTTTGTTTCGCCTCTTTTCTTTCCTCCCTTCTAGGTCCTCAGGGTGGGATTAGTGGAGCTTGACTTGGATTTCTTTCTTCTTGAAGTGCTTGGAAGTGTTGAAAGTAATGCTCAGCTTTATCTCTTTTCCATTATAGCTACTTGGAGTGGGATTATGATTTTACTTTTATGTACTCTGATAATAAGTTCGTTCAAGATGGATATTTATGTACTTGACTCTAGTATGTGGTTTTGATGTTGTAACCAAACATGTTTTGTTTTTCTGCTGCAATGAATAAATTTTGAATTTTTTAAGTACCATTTTGATGTATCTTCCTTGTGATATTCTATTCTATACTCTCATAATACTCCATGAAAGTTAATGCATTCCCTTATTGAGTGACATTAATGGACGTGGGGTGTTACACGTGGATCAGAGCTGAAGGTTACCAGAACAGATAAAAGATTTTGGAAAACCATTTTCAAAAGCATTTTTAGAAAGAAGTATTTTCAAAAACATGTTTTAAAGAGAGTATTTTCAAGAGAAAGGTTTATTATGAAAAACATAATCACCAGGAGCCATATATCTATCTTTCGATTCTCTGTTTTGAATCTCTCCCTTTTCCTTTCTGTATGTCTGGAGAACCCGAAATACCCGAGGGCGTACAGATACCAGGCTGGTTCAGAAGGTATCTAGAAGCAAGGGCTAATGCCGCAGGCCCAGCAAACGCTCCTCCTCCCCTTCCTTGTGTAGACGTTTTTTTCGAAGATATGCAAAGACTTCCGTGCGATGGGCGGAAAACCATTTCATGGGACTGAGACGTTTGTTTAGGCTAGAAATTGGCTCAAGAAAGTGGAAGACTTGTTTGGTATCTTTGAGATAGACGATGGAAGGAAGGTTCAGCTAGCTGCTTGGTTGATGAAGGACGAAGCTTCCTTTTGTTGGGAAGTAACTAATGGAGGGCGTTTGGTGGACACGTGGATAGACTCTAGGCGAAGGTTCGAGTTGAAATTTCTTTCTCAAGCAGAGGAGAGTTTATACATGGAGAGGTTCTTGACTTTGAAACAAGGGAGTTTGTTTGTGAAGGAGTATGTTACCAAGTTTAACCATTTAGCAAGATTTGTTATGGAATTAGTTAACATACCACATAAGAAGGCCTTGAGATTTGCTAAGGGCTTGAACGAACCGCTTTACGGATTGGCTATATCCCACATTCCTATGGGGGCTACCTTTGAGAAACTTGTTGACATGGCGCTGATGCATGAAGAGGAGAAAGGTGCTAATGTTGATAAGGCACATGATAAGAAAGAGGTGAAGGCTGAAGGATTACAGAACAAGAAAGTGGATCCTAAGAAGAGTGGGAAACCCCGAGATACAAGGAAGTTCCATTTCTGTGGTATACCAGGTCATTTAGCTAAAGGTTATAGAAAGAAGAAGGCAAAGAAGACTGGTTGTTTTCAGTGCGGTGAGACAGGACATCTGATCAAGGATTGCCCCAGAAGACAAGGGAAAGGGCAAGGACATAGGGCATGATCTACTTCTGGAGGGCAGGTGCATGCTCTCATGACAGCTACGCAAGAGAGAGGTAGAAACATTTCTATTGAAAGTTTGATTTTCCTTTTCGATCATCCTGTACGTACTTTGTTTGATTCTGGCGCTTCACATTCGTTTATATCTGCTTCTTTTGTTGAGTCTCTGCACCTAGATACTAGTCTAGTTATGGATCCCATTGTAGTCTCAAATTCTGTTGAAGGCACGGCTCATCTTTCTATGTTATGTCGGGATTCGTGAATATACGTGTATGGCGTTGAGTTCGAATGCAACGCTTATGTGCTTGGTTTTACGGGCTATGGGTTTATTCTAGGAATGGATTGGCTGGCCAGGTATGGTGCCATTCTCGACTCTGAAAAGTGGATAGTTAGAATGTTGACTAGTTTGGGTAATACTCTCGATATCTCATGTGACCCTAAGGGTTCTGTTATGCTTAGCTACCTAGAATCTCTTTACACATCTATTGATGATTTTCAATCTATTCGAATAGTCCGTGAGTATGCAGATGTCTTTGAGGAGGTTAGGGGCTTACCTCCAAAATGTGAGATAGATTTTCGTATATACTTGGTGGACAATGCAAATCCAGTTGCATTGCCTGTGCGCCACATGGCTCCAAGAGAAAGGAGGGAGCTTTGTAAGCAAGTGAAAGAGTTTCTTGAGAAAGGGTTCATAAGAAGAAGTATCTCGGAGTGGAGTGCTCCAGTTGTTTTCGTTACGAAGGCTAATGGTTCGCTTAGATTATGCGTGGACTATAGAGAGCTGAATAAGCTCACGAAGAAGAACAGACACCCATTACCAAGGATAAATGACTTGTTCGATCAGTTGGTCGGTGCTTCATTTTTCTTACAGTTGGATTTAGCTGCAGGATTTCATTAGTTGAGGGTAGCTGAGGATAGTATAGATCAGACTGCTTTTAGGACTCCCGACGGTTTCTTTGAGTGGCTCGTCATGCTTTTTGGTTTGACGAATGCACCCACATATTTCGTAGACTTGATGAGTAGGGTGTTTAGGGAGTTTCTAAACAAGTTCATGGTAGTCTTTGTGGATTATATCTTGATATTCTCTAGAAACGAGGAGGAACATGCCCTACATCTTAGGGAAGTCTTAGAGACCCTTCGAGCACATCAACTCAAAGGTAAGTTCTCCAAATGTCATTTTTGGAGGAAGGAAGTGAGGTTCTTAGGGCAAGTGGTCTCTAAGGAAGGGATAGCAGTGGATCCCGCAAAAGTTGTAGCAATCCAAGATTGGAAGATTCCTAGGAATGCAACGGAAGTAAGAAGTTTTCTTGGTTTGGCGGGCTACTATAGGAAGTTCATCAAGGACTTTGCTAAGATATCAGCCCCACTTACACGGTTGATGAAAAAGAATTTGACTTTTCTTGGGATGTTGACTGTGACGATGCTTTACAACGTTTGAAGAGGGCTTTGACGATAGCTCCAGTTTCAGTTTTGCCGGATGGGAGTAAATCATTCACAGTGTATACCGATGCTTGCGGGACAGGGCTTGGCGCAGTTTTGATGCAAGAGGGAAGGGTGATATGCTATGGTGGAAGGCAGTTGAAAGTCCATGAGAAGAATTACCCTACCCACGACTTGGAGTTAGTGGCCATAGTTTTTGCGCTTAAGTCTTGGCGTCACTATTTTCTTGGAGAGAGGTTTGAATTGTATACAGA
Organism: Allium sativum; assembly: GCA_030737875.1. Taxonomy (NCBI): domain Eukaryota; kingdom Viridiplantae; phylum Streptophyta; class Magnoliopsida; order Asparagales; family Amaryllidaceae; genus Allium; species Allium sativum. The sequence continues at coordinate 619,138,772 of CM060915.1, read as the reverse complement.
CCATAAGTCGCTTAAATACTTGTTCTCTCAAAAAGATCTAAACTTAAGGCAACATAGGTGGATGGAGTTCTTAGCATCCTACGATTTTGAGATTGCATATACCCCTGGCAAGGGTAACGTTGCAGCGGACGCCTTGAGTAGAAAGAAGTTGACTTTAAGTCCTTTGTTTGTCGAGCGGCAGAGCTTCTCTACCTTTGACTTTAGACCCTCTATTGATTATGTACCCGGTTTGTTGGCATCGTTAGAGGTGCGACCTACACTTTTAGGACAGATAGGTGTGGCACATCGAGATGACCTATAGTTGATGGAGATAGTAGACAAGCTCATGAGAGGGGAGTCTTCGAGCCATCTTAGTAGGTATACTATAGATGAGAAAGGTTGGTTGCGTAGGGATGGGAGACTTTGCATATCTCGAGACGAGAGTTTGAGAAAGACAATCCTTGAAGAAGCACATCATTCTAAGCTGACCATACATCCCGGTGGAGACAAGATGTATAGGGACATGAAGCGAGTTTTCTGTTGGGCCAGAATGAAGAAGGATGTGGCTAAATTCATTTATAGATGCTTAGTGTGCCAGCAAGTCAAGGCTGAGCAAACGAAGCCTGGTGGTTTGCTTCACCCTTTAGAGGTTCCACAGTGGAAATGGGAAAATGTTTCTATGGATTTCGTCGATGGGTTGCCGAGGTCAAGGAAGGGTAATACGAGGATTTGGGTAGTAGTGGATAGACTTACCAAGAGCGCCCATTTCATTCCTGTTAAGGGTAAAAGAACAGCGACATGGTTAGCATCTGTTTATCTCCGAGAGATAGTTCGTCTATACGGCATACCTTCTAGTATTGTGAGCGATCGAGATCCCATTTTCACTAGTGAGTTTTGGAAGAGCTTGCAAGAGGCGGTAGGAATGCAATTGTGTTTGAGTACCGCTTATCACCCTCAGACGGACGACCAGACAGAAAGAGTGAATCAGATTCTAGAAGATCTTTTGAGGTTATGCATCTTGGACTTCGGAGGAACATGGGAGGAACATCTTCCATTAGTAGAGTTCGCCTACAACAACAGCTATCATACTAGTGTTGGCATGGAACCTTTTGAAGCTTTATATGGACGACCTTGCCGATCACCTACTTGTTGGTGGGAATCTACGGATGAGGTTTTGCTTGGGCCCGAGATGATTAGGGAAACTTCAGAGAAGATAGACTTGATTCGAAGACGCATGAAGACGTCACAGGACCGACAAAAGTCATATGTTGATAAGAGAAGGATCGATCTTTAGTTCGATGTTGGAGACATGGTCTTTATTAAAGTATCACCATTGAGGAATGTTGTTCACTTTGGAGCTATAGGGAAATTGGCACCAAGGTTCATAGGGCCATTTCCCATTATAGAGAGAATTAGACAGATGACCTACAGAGTGAAGTTGCCCGAGAAGCTTAGTGGTGTGCATGACGTGTTTCATGTGTCGCATTTGAGGAAGTGTTTACATGATACTGCGGAAGTAGTAGAGCCAAGCATGCTTAGAGAAGTGGAAGTAGAGCGAGATGCCATGATTAGATGAGCTCCTACATGCATACTTGGATCGGAGGTCAAGAAGTTACGCAACCAAGAGGTCAAGTTGGTTAAAGACCAATGGGGAGATGACCAAGGAGACGTGACTTGGGAAACGGAAGATAAGATACGTGCGTCGTACCCTTTCCTTTTTGAGGGTATGTTCTTAACTTCTCCTTTTTCTACCGCTTTGTTTATACTTGCTCTATCGTTTAGTGTATCCTATCGATTATATCTTCGATTATTAGGTAGAAAATCTTATGGTTGTAAACATGTGTTTGAAACATGTTATGTTTAGTGGATGCAAGTGGTTGCTAGTGGTTGCTCGTGGATGCATTTACACACACTTTAGGCACTAAGGTCGGCTCAGTCACTTTCATATTGCATATTGCATATATTTGTTTATTGATTGAAATTTGATGTGTTATCATGTGGATGTTGCATTTGAGTGAATGATTGTGCACTCATATATAAGTTATAAAGTGCATTAGGAATAATTGCATACATGTTGGACTTATGGCACTGACATAATTCGGATTAAGGAGGTCAACTGAATCAGTAGACCGCCTGATCTTTGCATTAGATAAGGAACATATACACACACTTTTGCATATGTTCATATAGCATTAGAAATCTTTTAAGGACAATGGATGCTGGTGGATGATGGATGAGTAGATGGATGATTGGATGGTAGGATACATTCTTCTTAACTTGGAGATTTCGGGGACGAAATCCTTTAAGGAGGGGAGAATGTAACACCCCGTAATTTTATAATATTAAAATTGACAAATTAAAGAATACTTAATTTTTAGAAGAAGAATTAAGGGAAACGGGTTACGCCATTGCGTTCGTCTCGGAATTCTGCTTGAGATAGAGTCCGAGTTTGCGTAAAACGGATACAACATGAAGAAGTTATGAAGCTTAGAAGATTTCTGGTTTAATTCAGAATTAAAATAATAATTTAAAACGAATTCGAAAATCAAAATTTACAAAATCTGGGTGAGCGGAAAATCTCCCGCTCTAGGGTGTCGACCCCCCCAAGGAGAGTCGACATAGGTGTCGACCCCCTATAGGGGTGTCGACCCCTGTCTGCCCAGATCTGGCCAACGTGTTTTTGAAGCCTAGTGCTGACGTGCCTTCTCTAGCTGGCTGAGTTACGTGTATTTCTGGTTTGGATGGTTCTGATGGCTCCTAAACTAATCTAAAGGCCCAAATACACCTAGAACATCTATAAAAGAGCCCTAAACCTAACCCTAATTTCATTACACAAATCTATGGCGCCTCCATGATGCCTCAACCTAAACTAAAACTAGTCTCTCTTCTTCAACAAATCAAAGTAAAGGAATTTGGTAAAGGGGAACGAATCTATAACAACAACAACGCCTAATTCTCTTCCTTAATCCAATCTTTGTGAGTTCATTGATATTTTTAGATTAAAATAATGCCAAAGCAATTCTGACATGTTGTAAATTGGATTTGGGAATTAAACATGATAATAAGATTGGATCTCATCAGTTATATCTTAGCCTATACATTAGATTCGTGATTCTTATATGTCATTAGCCTATACATCAGATCTGTGATTCTTATATGCCCATGTTGATATTATCATCAGTTTTATCAGTTTTATCTTTATGATCAGTTCATACTTATGCCTATTTTATTGTTATTATTAGGCCTATTCTTTATCTTGTCCTTTCCTCTTTCCCTTTTTGATTCTTATAGCCGGGCTACTTAGAGCCTAGGCCAAATCTCATAAGAGATGAACGTACGAACGATAATTTAGGGAACGTTGGGAAATTTGGCATAATATAATTGGTTTGATTTGAACATGAAAAATGTTAAATTTAGCATAATATATGTTAGGTTGATTTGGGCATGACAAATGTTAAATTTGAGGCATGATATGAAATTGAGGTTTTTGGGTAATTGACATAATTAGCCTGAAATTGGCATAAATGGCAAATGAATAAATTGGCTAAGATAAGCATGCTGAGACATGAGGTTAGACTCCTTTTGAGGTAGAAGCCTGCCCGGAACCAACCGGCCTAACCAGCAACCGCAAACGGCCAGTCTAATGTGAGAGGTCGTAGGCATAACTAAAAGATGCTTAGACACGAGCTTAAGTCTGGCTTGTGGCAGAAGTCTGCCCGGAACCGCCCGGCACATCCAGCGGCCACAAGCAATCGACCTAATGTGAGAGGTCTGTGCATTAATAACTAATTAATGCTAATCAAAGACGAACATGATACCTAAAACATCTTAGGTAGGTGGGGTTAAGTTAACCTGTGTAAGATGACAACTTAACCAATATTACATGGACAAAGTGGATAGGGTTAAGGCAAGCTTAACCAATAATATATATTGATTTGATAAGTGGATGGGGTTAAGTCAGCTGGGCGGATTGATAACACTTAACCAATATAAGTCGGGTTAGGATAAACCCTGGGAAAAACCCTAGTAGCGGTAGGGACCCTTTTCAGACAGTAACCCACTTAGAGGTATTGTTAATCCCGAGGTAGGCAGGGTTGGGGCACGCTTACTGGGCTGATTATAAGCGGTCAAATAGGAGCGAGGGTGTAGCAGTACAGGTTCCGACGGGTTCGTTAAGCATGCAAAAAGGTGTTCTCGGCATTGGAAGATTTAGCCACCGTACACCAGTAGGTATAAAGCTGTGCAACAAAAGGTTGCCACTTAGGGAGTGATACACCCTAAGCCGGGACCCGCATATGTATCTACAAGTTAAGGAGCCGATCGATTAGGCGATTAAGGGTAATGTGGGGACATCTAGTATCTATTACGGGCAAGTAGGCTGTCAAGGATTGTATGGGGTGGATACCTCTTACTAGATGTTACGCCTGAGGGCTACCAATTGCGGGATTGGGATCATTTCGATAAGAATTACTAGTAGGTGGTGCAGAGAATTAAATTAAGTAAGAAATCTGGGAAGCGCACTAGACGTTCCTTTATATTTATCCTATTATCCTGCTTTACCTTATGTCATGGTTATATCTCTCATCCAGTTTATTCCTGTCATAATGCTTTACTTATTTTCTTCCTGAAAATAACTGGACTCGCCAGACTTTATGTCTGACACGTTTTGTTTCGCCACTTTTCTTTTCTTCTCCCCCCAGGTCCTCAGGGTGGGATTAGTGGAGCTTGACTTGGATTTCTTTCTTCTTGAAGTGCTTGGAAGTGTTGGAAGTAATGCTCAGCTTTTTCTCTTTTCCATTATGGTTACCTGGAGTGGGATTATGATTTTACTTTTATGTACTCTGATAATAAGTTCATTCAAGATGGATATTTATGTACTTGACTCTAGTATGTGGTTTTGATGTTGTAACCAAACATGTTTTGCTTTTCCGCTGCAATGAATAAATTTTGAATTTTTTTAAGTACCATTTTATATATCTGTCTTGTGATATTCTGTTCTATACTCTTATAATACTCCATGAAAGTTAATGCATTCCGTTAGTGAGTGACATTAATGGACGTGGGGTGTTACAAGATTCATTTCCGAAGCCATCGATAAATTTCCTTTTCCAATTTGATCTAAAGAGGGAAACATAACTTGGTTTGGACATCAGAATGTGTTGCTATATTCTAAGACTTGTTGAATCACTTAGAAAGACCTTCCATCATGTCAAAGCCTATGTATTATGAGGATCTTTTCGTTTACTTAGTTGTTTTTATGCATGCTATTGGTTCCGTGCTTATGCTGAGAAAAATCTTGTCCAAAGGCTTGTATGTAATATTAGTAAGAGGAAAACATGACTTGAAAGAAACTATATGAAATTCGAAAATCTTGCATACTTCCTGTTTGCTTTCGATCTCATCCAATTGAAGTCAATATTAACCAGCAGCTATGATAGATCCTTCATCGATCTAAGTCGTCTGGAAGACTCTTGAAATGGAACACCAAACCTATTCAATTCGGCCTTAGATTTGTCCCTCGAAGAGCTATCCAAGGACAAGCAATAGTGGACTTCATTGCTGAATTCACTGCACCGGACGATCCGCTAGAAAGCAGTGAGTCACCAAGCATTCAATGGAAATTATATTTTGATGAGTCTTCTAACAATCAGTGTTTAGTTATCGGAATTATACTTGCTACTCCTAAGGAGAACTCAAATTAACATCCCCACAGCAAATAATGAGTCGAGTATGAAACATTAATCGCTGGACTTAAAATTGCCAAGGATTTGAGCATCAGACCTATTCAAATCCTCTTAGACTCTCAACATATTGTGTGTCAAGTGCAGGGAGATTTCCAAGCTAAAAGAGTGCGGCTAGTTCCTTATCTCGCTCGGATAAAGGAACTACTTAGTAGTTTCAAGCACTACATTATCACTCATGTTCCTTGGGAGAAAAATATATATTCATTAACAAAGCTTGCTAGTTCCAGGAATGCACGACCCATGGGAATTGAATCTTTGAGTATCAATCGGATGAAGACCAATTTGATATTAATGACAGAGCATGTACCCGAGATAGAGTCATGGATGACTCCAATCATGAATTACCTACAACAAAAAATCCTTTCTAAAAACAACAATGAGAAAACTTCACTCCTTCGCAAAACATCTTGCTATATCATTCAAGAAGGGATACTCTATTGAAAAGGTTTCTCTGTTTCATTACTCCGGTATGTATCCCACAACAACGCCAAACGAGTGTTACATGATATACACGAAAGCGAGTGTGATGACCATACCAGGGTCAAACTCTAGCAAAGAAAATTCTTCGCTAGGGCTATTTTTGGCCAACTATTGACCGCAATGCAGCTAACTACATTTGAAATTGTGACAAATGCTGCATATTCTCCATGATTCCTAGGGCCCCACCTAATGAATTTACTTAAACGGTCGGTCCATGTCCATTCACAATTTGGGGAATCTGTATCATTGGAACCTTGCCCATGCCTAAAGGCAATGCTTGTTATGCAATCATCGTAGTTGGTTACTTTACCAAACGGGATGAAGTTGAGCCTCTCACCATGATCATTACAAAGATAGTAATCAACTTTGTTGTCTGCAACATTATATGCCATTTTGAAATTTTCAAAACTATCATTTTCGATAACAGGACCCAATTTGGTAGATTTAAGTTCAAGAGTTTTGTCAACATCATTGCATTGAGAAACAATTTTTAGAAGTTGCTCATCCACAAGCCAATTGACAAGTTGAAGCAGTTAATAAAATCATTAATTCTATACTCAAGAAAAATATAGAAAAGGGCAGAGGTAAGTCGGTAGACGAACTTTCATTAGCCCTTTGGGCATAACGAACTACCCATAAGTCAACGATTGACCATACTCCATTCGCTCTTGCCTATAGCTCTGAAATCGTAATTCTCATATAGCATGATGTACAATCTCATCATGTTACATACTATAATCCTTGAACCATTGAAGACCTCATTGTGGAATCTCTAGACTTGTTATATGGGAAACAAGAAGAAGATGAACTCAGAGCAGCTGCACACTGCCAATGTGACATCCAATACTGCAATACTGAAGTCATCCAAAGCACTTTGGCATTGGGGACCTCATCCTTAAATGATTTTTTTCTATATCGAACGGTCTTGGTCCTCGCTGGTTAGTTCCATTCTTTACTCAATGGAGTCTTGGAGATTGAACCTTCAGGCTAACGACTGTTGATGGGACCGAGCTATCAAAAGCATTGAATATCAAACATCTTTGTTGCTACTTTACTTAGACTTTATTTAACACATTTGTATTTCCACTTTCAAATAGTAATTTATTTTTCAATTCGAACAATGTAATAAGGCAGATGTTGCCCTTAGTTTTCATTAATTTTTTAATAAAGGCTCTTGGTACCTTAGTCCTTGGTGTTCCTTCATAATGCATAGTATGTTATTTGTGATACAACCGACATGCATGCACGAGAAAAATATGATGAATGCGACGAATAAAATCTTGGCATTTGTTCATCCCTCCAAGTCCATCATTAGACTACAACCACATGGGTATGATTCGATCACCCGTAAACTAGCTTGAGTCTCAAAAAAGGACGAGGCCGAGAATAAACAATTCACAATGGTCATGACTTGATTACCCAACCATCAAACCTTAGTCTTCGAATTTGGGGACAACCACTCTAAACTAAGTGAATGTGATACTGACCGTTCACTTGACCAAATCTGAACCTCAATGCTTGGATTTGTGTATAACGCGAATGAATGATGCCCACGACTCTGACCTAAATGGAAAGACGAGAGAGTAAAAGGGATAAATAAATGGCATCCATAGCTGAAGCCTGAATCTGCAACATGTGAGTGTAAAGGGTTGATAACGCCGCTTAACTCCAAACTTGTTACCACTTGGGCCCAGCGACCAAAAGGAGGTTTTCAGAGTGGAGAATCCGACTCTGGATTTTACGTGACTTGAGATCAATTGTCGAAAAGAGGTCCCAAAAGTGAGATAGGCAACTTTGAACTTCGCATAACTCGAGTTCATGATCGAAAGGAGATCTCATAGTGAAGTTTGAGTAAAAAAATTGAATTTAAGTGTAACGATAAGTTAAGACAATGCATCAGTACAATTGGTGGAAAGTGTGCAAAAACTTGAAAACTTAGAAAAAAATCCATAAGAAATAAAAGGAAATAAGATTTTATTTACAACGTCACGATGTACATGCAAGTACTATTGTGTCACCAAAAAGTCGAAAATGCACTATCATAACCAAGAGATCACTTTGAAAAGTTGCCCTTCTTCCTTCCACCAGGCTTCTTCCACGAAGACTTGCTCTTGGTATCCCACATTTCCCTCTTCGTGCCGCTTCCACTCTTGTCGGAACCTTTTTCCTCCTTTGTTGGGATTTTTTTGAGGCGAAGTCTTATTTCAAATTCCTTTGTCAGGTCTAGATCAATTGAATTTTCAGCATAATCTAATATTTCATAGCCTCACCTTCAACACCCATTGGAAAAATAACCTTCAAGTAAGGAGGGTTTAATTCAGGTATCTTTGTTATTATCAAGGCCTTCTCGATTTCTTCCTTAGATTTTATCTCTACCTCCATTTCTTCATTCTTGATGGAGAGACTGACTTATTGCTATTTAGCTAACTCTTTTACGCTTGGCCCACTTGTCTTGCCACTTATTCGATGGAAACCCCTTCCTCAGCCATCTTTTCTTCCTTGTAGCACATAGTTAATCCATCCTTCCAAATATTTGTTTCAAGCCGCCTCCTTCAGCTCTAGTAATGACTATCTCCCCTAGTTCCAACTCCTGTCAAAACTTCATTAGCGACGCTATGTAAACCATTTCCGACCTCATCCTCGTCATTATTGGTTTCATATAAATTGATGCCTTCCATATATGATAGGATCTGGGGCGTGAAAGGTTCAAAGTTCGAATCATCGCGATGGACATGGGAAGTTGCATCATACGTGTACCTATAGCATGGAGATGAAGCAGGATTAGTCTACGTTTGTTCTTCGGTGACTCGGTAGGAGGCCAAATGACTTTTTTGCACACCATGGTCATTTTCTCAAAATCCAGAGAGAATGTTGATACATATTTGCCTTCATGTCCAAGGCCTTCCATAAAAGTTGTCCCTTCAATAATCTTACGATAAGAATGATTCGGTTCCCAAACCAGGATTTTCAAGATCATATCCTGGATCAATGGTAGCTAATTGAGAAGCATCACTTAAGGGTGCAGGTGGAATAATTGAGGATTAGGGAGAACTCACATGACTAGAACGCTGGTTCTCTGAACCAGCAGTATAAGCAACAATAATGCTCTCGGTCATGATCATCTTCCCTTTCCCTTCAGGCACATCGCTGCCAATCCTTCTTATCCACTTTCTCAACATTTAAGGTGGCTACCTTATCCTCAAGGAGTCACTAACACGTTAAAAAATATATTCATAGTTTCTTATCCATGTGTTCTTGCGTGGTGGATCACCTTAGCATAAAGGAACAAGATAGCAAAATCGAGCTTATATTTACATTTCTTCTCATCGTCTTGAGCCTCTGCCCTAAGTCCTTCAAGCTGGGACTGAAAATCCTTTCTTACATCTTCGTCTTGCTTGAGAATAAGTCAGTTCAATTTTTTAGCCTTATCTTTTGCTTTCTATTAAGTTTCCATTTCAACCTTATTGGACTCCATGTCCTTTTTGAGCTCTTCGCTTTCCTTTCTTAGCTGTTCTATTTCAGCGAACTCCTTCTTTAATCTTTCATTCTTTTATGCGAGGGAACTATTATTCTTTTCAACAATCACAATCTTGAATGAGTGGGAGGCCAACTCCACTTTGAACTTTACTCTGGCCTGAATTGCCACCTTGGCTATATCATTTATCTTCTTGGTAGCTACCTCTAATTTCTTTTTAAGCTATCAATTTCGGCCTTCACTAATTTTTCTATATCTAAACATATTTGGGCTTTGAATTTCGATCCTTCAATTTCAGCATCCTTCTTCCTCAATAAGTCAGATAGTTTCCCAACATAGTCCATTATGATTCTATATTAGTTATTAGCATCGAACACTCAGTGATAAGCACCTTATCATTGTACCCTGGGATCGGTTGCATCTAAGGCATAAAAACTATCACTTAAGTAAATCTAGGAAATGCCTGGTTAAGATATTCTTTCTATTGTTGAGCAGTTAATTCTGACTCAGGCTAGACCTCCTTTTTCGCTTCCTTCTTCTTCCTTATGTCTTCCCATCCATACATTCTCACTAACTTTGTGCCTCTACTAGGTTTACTTTAACTTGTGTAGGTGGTGGGGGCAACAACTAAGTGGATGGAGGAAGCATGGGTACACTAGACTGTTTGTACTTCTAGAATCTGACTTCTATAATCATATCTATGCCGACAAGATTGAGACCCTTCCACACCACTAAACAATGGTACGCCAACATCAACTCGCACTAGATAGAAACTTTCTTGTCCTCTATCCCTGTCTACTCTTCTTCCAATATCTCTATCCCAATCTCCTTCTCGGACCATTGTTCCTACATGAAACAAAACATGAGTTAGAGATAATCAACCAATACATGAATAAGCATTGTGATGTGCAATGCTTATGAATGTGTCCTACTGTCCCCCATAACGCACTAGATTTTAGCTTGCTCGAAGGCGTTTTCTCCCCAGCACACGAAGGTGCCGAATCCATTTCAGAGCTTGGAAGAAAGATCTCAACATTGATATCTCCAAAGTCGAAGATGAAGTTTCCAACGGTATCTTATCCAAATATTTAAATTTCCCTTTTGTCTCTATTGACATAGTTGTCTCAGTCATAGCTGCCGGAGATGTTCATACCATAGCTTCACCCATCCTTGTCTTTGCTGACGGAGAGGGAATCAGGGTAGGTAGTTAACCCTCTTCTCTTTCAGGTTCCTCTTTGGCTATGGCATCTTTACCCTAAGGTCCAATAATTTCCTCCTCAACTAGGGGCAAATTTGAATGCATGACAAAGGGCACTACTCTAAGATCTTGTGACGACCCAAACCCCGTAACATGGCGGCAAGGGTAATCTTTGGGAATATAACACATAAACAGATACAGCAGAACAGAAATAAATGAATACACCAGATAATGTACAACTGAATATACTGGATACAATAAACATCAGAGTTACACAATATACAGGATCATACTTAGTACAAATACAGTTCAGCTATACATAAATGCCTACAGCGGAAAACAACATAATACGTACAATAGGAGCTGAACAATATAAAAAGAGATAAATGATAAAATCCATCTTCAGCTCCAGCTATCCAGAAAGAGTCTGCTAAAACCTGAATATAAGGCGACCCGTGTAGAAATAAGGGCACCCGAGTTTGCAAGTGAAACAAACTACGAGTCAGTCATGGGACTGGTATGAGAAATCTACTTAACACATTTTACAATATGGCAAATCAAAGGACCACGCCACTTTCGTGGAACGAGTTTACTCCAGTGATTGCCAGTGCTTTAAAACAAGTAAATCTTTTAAACATCGCAATGCTTTTTATAAAAATGAAGCCATTATAAGACTCAGGTCCCATCACACAATGCAACACAAACCGGAGGATAGAGTTTTACCTTATAATGGCCAAAATATGCTTGATACGATCAAAACAAATCATTTGTTATTATTGCTAGTGTTTATATGTTTCAAAAACAATTTGAATCATAACTATCAATCATAGACGGAATTAATGCCCCATACCACTATGTCGCCATATATAGGTATACAATCAAAATCGCACGATGTCGTATTTGGAAATTGGATTTCCCTCATGAACCGAGGTAAGGGATCGTCCTCACCGCTTCGAGACGCTCTAGCCCGTGTCTTAGGAACAGCCGCAACTGCCCCTTGGATCATCAAGGCCAGTCCACCGATGTGGATTAAAACTCCTGAACACTGCGTTTCCCCGCCCTTTGGGGGCGTAGATGAGCCAACAAATGACTCCATCGGTCCCGGATCGACCGATATAACCGAGGCACCTCGTAACAGCAACAACCACACAAGTGAAAGTAATATAAATGTCAGGGCTGGTAGGTCACTGACACCACCCTAGCTTGAAAGAAACGCATGCCCTCCCTGAGGTCCTCTCCCGTTTTTGGTCCATACCGGGGTGTGAGGCTCGCGAAACAACGATAAAACACAAAGCTATGCCACACAGGCGGTGCTTTGATCATCAACCACAAAGCTCTGCTTTTCAACAAAAGCTTTGATCACAGCATCTCTGTATGCCACGTTGTCAATATACAACGTCAGACACACATCCATTTACAAGTCCGTTCTGGGTCTGAACGGAACCGGAGGGTCTTTATTCCTCGCACATCCGTACAATCAACACGTACGTCCGGACGGTTACTACTTCAGCCCCTTCCAGGTAGCTACTCCCATCATGAGCATCCGTAGCACCCTTCCATTCGACGTGAAGATCATCGGTCTTGCATCGTCTTCATATCTTCGACTTTTAATGGCCGATCAATTATTTGAAATGAGAATTAACTCGGCCTTTTCAAATAATTCACGTATATTTAATATTACAAATCAATTCATTTCAATGGTTAAATTATTCGACATTGTTAATTCCATTCATTAATTGTAATTTTCACGCCAAACACATTCAACCATCAAATCTTTAACAAACCGAGCAAATGCAGTTTATTTTCATTCCATATCGTTTATAATATTTTATCACTATTTATCGCTATTTTAATTTATTTAAAACTAGCCAATTTATTCAAACGACGCTTCAGGCCATAACGAGGCCGTGGCGCTGTTTTTCTTCAGATTTGCTTTACACATATCTGAAAATCTAACCGTTGGATCTTCACAAATTTTATATCATTAGAAAGATCTTTTCAAAACGAATCCAACGGTTTCAGTTTTAGGGAAATCCGACAGTCGGATCTCCCAAAATAATCATTTGAAGTTTCGATTTCAAATATCGAACTGCAGCATCATTATTCAATTTATTTTAATTATAATTATATATATATATATAATTATAATCGATTCTGGCGCTGTTTTTCTTCAGATTTGAATTAAACATTCCAGACAATCCAACCGTTGGATCTTCACAAAATTGGTGCCATTGGAAAGATATTTCCAAGGCGAACCCAACGGTTGCAGTTTCAGGAAAATCCGATGGTCGGATCTTCCGCAATAATCGTTTGAAATCACGGTTTCAAAATACGAACTGCAGCTTCGTTATTCGATATATTATAATTCTATATATTTCTATATAGTTCATTCTTTAATTTCAACAACATATTCACTTCGCACTATCGATAAAAATGATATTTTTATCCAACAGATATTTATTTCTACACATCACCATTTTCAACAGTTCATGTATATAGTAAAAATGTGATTTTTATTGTAAAACAATTTATTTCAAAACCCGATTATTTTATATAGTTCAAACAGGTGATAAAAATGTGATTTTTAATATAAAACAATTTATTTCAAAACACGATTATTTTATATACATGAATTTCTATTCAACAAATGAATATAGTTTCAACAAATGAAAATAAACCAAACACAGAAAGATTTCGGGAAATTTCGGCAGCATAACGGCAGGGTAGTTAAAACCGGGACCGTATCGATGTACGGCTCCTCGCTCTACCTTAAAACCTTGTGGTTTTTGACAATGGGGATTCATGCATCTAGTTCGCACGCAGGCGACATGTTTTATTTTCATTTCCACAACCTATTCTATTTTTGTTTTCAACCACAAATGGGTATTTTTCAACCACAATCAATCATATTAACCATTCACATTATCCACCAAATTTCACATCAACCAAATAATCCAAACACCAACACAACCAATAAATATCGTCCATGGTCTGTGGACGAGGGGAGTATATATAAATATATTCGTATATAAATATATTTCAATTCACTTCAATTCATTTCAATGTCATTTCATTGCATATATAATTTTTACAATGCATATATAACTTATACATCGAACATACAACTTATACAACGCTTATACATCAGATGTACAACGTTATATAACTCATATATCAACTATATAATTTATACATCGTTGTTTTCCATATCGTTTATAAATTAGATATCTCACATTGGGTTCCACTCCACCAAAAATAGCAGAAGGCTCAGAAAAATATGCGGTCTCTTCTAAAATGTAGAAGACGTCCTCACGATCCTGGTGTCTCTTGTTTCACTGAATTTCGTCAAGAAACGAAAAAGATATGATTTTTACAGTGAAATCAAAAACCGTAGTGCTCAGAAGTGCTATAATATAGTTTAATTAATTTCAGCCGTACCTCCTTTTCAAATCTTCAAAACTAGGTTTGAAGATTTCTCTTAATCCGTGAACCTTGAGGAAAATAAGGCTTCGCAGCGGCGTAGAGCTCCGAGACGGCTTCCCGGCGCTACCAATCTTGTCCAGCTCGAAGTGGATATGGGCGCGCAAAACGAGGCGATGCGGCGCCGCTTCCAAGGCCCGATTCTCGACGATGAGTGAACGAGAGGTGCTGATTCTTATACGGATTTGAAGCTCGTGGAAAGGCCTTCAAAATTCTCCAAAGGAGCAGTGGGTTCTGATGCATGGATGACGAGGTAAATAGGAGGGAAGGATCGAAGCAGGCCGCCGTTCCGAACACAATGGGATATGTTTCGAAGGCCAATTCGAATGTTTCAGTCTGTTTTCCTTCAAATTAAAATATAAAACATTCAATATTTAATTTGAACGTACATTTCAATTTGCCGGGGCCACATACTAACTCGAAAAATTCCAGAAAAATAAATCTAGCTATGTTTTGACGATACGGTCCCAACAAAACTAGTTTCGTCGAATTCTGAAACCGTTTGTAAAATGGCCCTTTTCTGGTCGATCCATTTTAACTGTAATTGACCAAAACACATTTTCTTTTGCCACGCTCACATACTAGCTTCAAAAATTATGAAATTTGAAACCTAGCAATAATTTGACATCCCGGATCCAACAAAAGTGGTTTCGTCGAATTCTGAGGTCGTATGCAAAATGTCTATTTTCAAGGGCGATATAATTTCTATAGCGACCTTTCTGAAAATTTATTTGGCCATAACTTTTGATTCCCGCTATGAAACTTCGATTTTTCGGATTCGTTAGAAATATATTCACTAACAGATTTAGATATTTTTGGTTTCACTAAATTTCGTTTTATTTTGCACCCGGTACAGTCGTTTGAAGTTTGAATTCAATTTTTGAAACTACAGCGCCATTTCAGGCTTTGTTTATAATTTAAATTAATTATATTCATTTTCAAATGTCGATTAAAACCTATTTTTCATCACTATTATTTAAAATATTAATTTTAACTATTTAAAATCGACTATTTTAGCCAATTTAAAATTTTTAAACTGGTTCAGATTTTCCGGGTTGTTACAATCTCCCCCACTTAAAACTTTTCGTCCCCGAAAAGGAACAAAGTTGAAAGTGGTTTGATTAATCAACTCTACGTTCAATCTGGCTTCCATTCTCCAACTTTTCAGTTTCTAAGAATTTTCAAATTCTTCAAAAATTTGGCTAGCACCCGGAATTTTCGAAAAATTTCGCCATAACCTCCTTTGTACGGGGAGGGTTTTGGAAATTTATTGGGCCTTATTAGGTACCCAATAAATCCTATAAAGCATACACATATTTATAGTGATATATTCTGGTGTTTACAGGGGAGCGTGTATAGATAATAACTCCAGAGAATAAATTCTCGTCACCCTGTCAAAGCCTGAGGGAGTGTGTATTTTTAATGCTCCAGAGGATAAATCCTCGTCACCTCGTCCCATATGGGAAATAAATAGTCCATGTGCCGTATCTAATAACTAGAGAGACGTGATTATTGTCAACTCCAGACCCGTGTGGGGTTTTTATTAATTTGGCAATTTACCGTTACAATTTAAATAGTCCATATCAGTCATCAGTTCAACCTGTAAAATATAGTCATCGCCATACAAGCCTCTCGCTCATATGGTAAATCTTCAACCTCGTCACACAAGCTCCAAATGCTTATGTAGTATATGATGAAGTATGCCTATCTTCAAGAAGTATGCCATGTAGTGTATTTCAAAATTAATTGTTACTATCCTATGGCGACATTTATTAATTACACACAGAATAACCAGCACTCCGCATCCAATGGCATTCACAGGAGTTGATATAATAATAAAAGTGCGCATCCAACTCATTAAGGTTTACCTATTTGTCGGGCACGCAAAAATCTTTACTCAACAGCTAATCCATTTACCTGTTCAAACATATATAATGCACATGTATATATTTTTCTAATTAATTTTCTAATCAGTTCAATGTGTGATTTATTCGAATAAATTCTACCACTCATTCTCTTATAGATTTAATTAACTATCGTTCAAAATTTTTAATTAATCAAATCTACAATCACACAAAACAAGCATCAACCAATTTATTTTTTAACTTTTCACAAATATATTAGTTAATTCATATATTCTTTTAAATCATTCAGTCTATATAATTAAAATTCTACATTCATGAAAAGAAAACAACAACAAAATAGAGAACACAATGGAAATGGCAAAATACGGTAAATGTACCTTGCACCAGAGTCAATCAGAGATATCCACTCTGCACTTAGGATAGGCTTTCTGAATGCTTTCCTCTGTTTCCCAAGTACAGTCTCGCGGATCTTCACTCCATTGCACTTTAACTAAGTGAACTTTCTTGTTCCTCAGCTCTTTGGTTTCTTTGCCAATAATTTTGATTGGCTCTCTTCTCACAGCTAATTCTGGAGTAATTTCTATATCCCATTGAGCTGCTTCTTCTACAACAAGGTCTGGATCATGCACATGCCTTCGAAGTTGAGATACGTGAAATACATCATGTACTCCAGGCAACCAATCTGGTAACTGAACCCTATAAGCGAGAGTTCCAATCCGTTCTAGAATAGGAAACGGGCCAATGAATTTAGGCGCCAATTTCCCTGTTTTAACGAATCGAATCACTCCTCTCATCGGAGATACCTTCAAATAAACATAGTCGCCAACAGCGAATGATATATTTCTTCTCCTCTTATCAGCATAGCTCTTTTGTCGGCTTTGAGCGGCTAGTAATCGTTTCTTAATGAAGTCGACTTTGCCCGCAGCATCGCGAATCATATCTGGCCCCAATACAAGTCTATTACCAGGTTCTACCCAACAAGCAGGGGATCAGCACGGTCTACCATACAATGCTTTGAATGGTGACGTGGTCAGGCTCGCTTGGTAGCTGTTGTTGTATGAGAACTCAGCCAAATGCAAATGGTCTTCCCATGATCCGCCTAAATCAATAATACAAGCCCGCAATAAATCTTCTAGAATACGATTCACCCTCTCAGTCTGACCATCTGTCTGAGGATGATATGCGGTGCTCAAGTTCAGTTTCGTTCCCAATTCTGCTTGGAATGCTTCCCAGAATTTACTAGCAAAAATCGGGTCACGATCACTAACGATGCTCATGGGGACTCCGTGCAGTCTAACAATTTCCTTGAAATATATCTACGCCAGACTCTGAGCAGTTCTATTCGATCTGATAGGTATGAAATGGGTGGTCTTCGTGAAACGATCTACGATCACCCAAATACTGTAATTTCCTTTCCTTGTTTTGGGCAAACCATCTATGAAATCCATTGAAATCTGTTCCCACTTTCCACCTAGAATTTCTAAAGGTTGAAACAATCCAGCGAGCTTCTGTTGATCGCTTTTGACTTGCTGACAGGTGGAACACCGGCTAACATATATAGAGATATCTCTTTTCATTGCCTTCCACCAGAAAGTTCGCTTGAGGTCATTATACATTTTGCTAACCCCTGGGTGGATACTCAGTTTGGACTTGTGGCATTCATCAAGAACCTCCCTTTTGAGCTCGGAGACGTCAGGAACACAAATCCTTCCTTTTAATCTAAGAATTCCCTCGTTATCCACTTGGAAACTGGATGCATCGCCTTTTTGAATTCTTTTGATCATCTCCTTAACAAAATTATCATCTTTCTGTAGAATGGAGATCTTGTCAATCAAGGAAGTCGTAACGATAAAACTGGCGATTATTACATTCTTTCTACTCAGCGCATCAGCCACAACATTGGCTTTCCCTGGAGTGTACAAAATCTTAAAATCGTACGCTGCAAGAAATTCTAGCCAACGCTGTTGTCTTAGATTCAAATCCTTCTGGGTGAACAGATACTTCAATGACTGATGGTCTGTATACAGTTCGAATTTCTCACCCAAAAGGTAGTGCCTCCAGATTTTCAAAGCAAATACGATGGCTAATAGCTCAAGATCATGAGTAACATAATTTTTCTCATGCGGTTTCAGCTGACGGCTTGCATAAGCAATCACTTGACCTCTTTGCATTATCACTGCTCCAAGGCCTTCTCTAGAAGCGTCAGTCCAGACTTTCAAGTCCTCATTGCCATCAATTATTGTTAACACTGGAGCAGTTGTCAGTTTCAGCTTAAGCTCTTGGAAAGCTTCCTCACATACCGGAGTCCAATTGAATCTCGAATGTTTCTTAGTCAGTTTCGTTAAGGAACTGGATGTCTTCGCAAAATCCTTAATGAATTTCATATAATAACTGGCCAACCCGAGAAAACTTCTGACTTCTGTAGGTTTACGAGGCTGTTTCCAATTCTGAATGGCAGTGATTTTACTGGGATCCACTGAAATTCCTTGTTTTGACACGACGTGGCCAAGAAATTTAACTTCTTCTTGCCAGAATATACATTTGGAAAACTTTGCTTTTAAAACATTCCTTCTCAGAATTTATAACACTTGTTCCAAACGCTTTTCGTGTTCGCTTTCTGACTTAGAAAAGATAAGGATATCATCAATGAAAACCAGAACAAATTTATTCAAAACCCCTCTGAATACTCTGTTCATCAGATCGAAGAAATAAGCTGGAGCGTTACATAAGCCGAACGACATTACCAACCACTCGTAGAATAAGTCTGGACCTCTGAATGCTGTCAAAGGAACACACTCTTCAGCAATACAAAGTTGATGGAAACCAGTAGCTAGGTCCATTCGTGAAAACACTTGTGCGTCATTCAATCGATCCAACAGATCATCAATTCGCGGCAATGGATATTTGTTTTTCTATGTCTGTTTATTCAAGTCACGATAATCTACACATAGTCTGAGAGTACCGTCTGACTTCGGGACAAACACCACTGCTGCTCCCCAATCAGAGAAACTAGGTCTGATTGGACCCTTCCATACAAGTTGTCGAGTTTGATTATCTAATTCATCTTTCTCCTTCAAGGTCATCCTTCGAATAGTGTGAACTACCGGCCTTGCATTAGGGACTAAAGAGATTTTGAAATCGATTTCTCTCTGCGGTGGTAAGCTAACAACTTCTTCGAACACATCCACATAGTTTTTGACAACTGGTATACTTTCAATATCGACCGGAATATTCTCCGTGACGACAGGAATAGGATCCATCTGAGCAGGAGAAACATCCAAAGCTGCCCAGAAGTCTTTTCTATTACAATTTGGACCTTCACAGGGAATGGTTATATATTCTCCGAACTTTGTCTTTGCCTTAACAATTCTTTCGGCGCATTTAACCTCAACTTCATATTTGGTCAACCAATCCAATCCCAAGATGAGATCGAATTCGGTAAAATTCATAACTATCGCGATAGTGGGGAACCGATAACGAGAAAAAGAAACAGGAACTCCACAAACCCAACTAAGATCGAGGGAACCCCCAACCGGATTATGAACAGTCATTGGCTCTTTGAGCCTTTTCAAATTCAAATCTAGCTTCTTAACTGCGTTCTTTGCAACAAAGCTTCGCGACGCGCCTGTATCAAATAATACTTTAACTGGAATATCCTTAACAGTAAGCGTGCCTTCTAAAACATCTGACTTTCTCTGACTAGTCAAGGGTTTAGAAGTTTCTGTTACTTCATTTACTTGTGCAATTTCAGGTTTCTGTGAATTTCGGCAATCTTGTTTTACATGACCAACCTGATGGCAAAGATTGCATTTTCTATCTTCTTGAACCTTGTTCTTGGATTTAAATTTACTCCTTAATCGCTTCCTTAAGGATCCACAGTTTATCGATAAATGCCCTAGCTTCTTGCAGTTGTTGCATATTGCAGTCGTTACTGGTTCTTTCTCAACTATAACCTTTCCTCGATTGCATCTAGGCTTCTTTCTGACCCCAGACGTTGTGCTTGATTCTGGCTGTGTACTTGCCTCTGGGCTATCAGTTTTGACTTTCCTTTTGTTGCTAGAACTACATTCGTCTTCGTCTCGCAACATACCTTTCTTATCGAGATCCTCATACTGGTAGGCCATGTATACCATTTCAGAAAAGGAAGCTTCACATGTCTTATTACACTATTCTGATACTTTCTTCGAAGGCCTTGAGTAAACCTCAGATTCTTCCTCTTCGGATTCTCAATTAGATGAGGGGCAAAACGAGAAAGTTCATTGAATTTCTTATGATATTCTGGAATATCCATGTCTTCTTGGATCAGATAGTAGAATTCATCACCTAATCGCTCAGTTGCTTCTGGAGGAGTAAATCTTTCTTGAAAAAAATTCTTTAAATCTATCCCAGGTGATATCACCTTCTGGATTATCTTTAATAAACAAATCCCACCTGAACAAGGCTTCATCTTTAAGTGCCCAAGAGGCCACTAATCTTTTTTGGTCATCCCTTAGCTGGAGACGCTCAAGAATCCTTTCTACAGAAAGCATCCAATCTTGGGTTTGACTAATGGATTCATTTCCCGAAAATGGTACTCCACCCAGATTTCGATATTTCTTTAATAGAGCTTCTAGATCTGGTTCTGCATTCCTTCTGTTTCGGACACTCATTTTCTAGTACTTCTGCAAATAGCAGATCAAGTGTCAGGTCACAGAAAAGATATTTTATAACATAGAAACATATACTTGAATGTAAATGTATCTATCGAGGTGTATTTCATTCTGCTATCTCATACTAGGATATTACTGATCCTATCTGTATGAGTTACCCATCCTAGAACACTACTGGTTCTATTTCTGACGAGCTCGTTCATATGTTATATTCCAGGCTTAACCAAAGCTCTGATACCACGTTTGTGACGACCCAAACCCCGTAATACGGCGGCAAGGGTAATCTTTGGGAATATAACACATAAATAGATACAACAGAACAGAAATAAATGAATACACCAGATAATGTACAACAGAATATAGTGGATACAATAAACATCAGAGTTACACAATATACAGGATCATACTTAGTACAAATACAGTTCAGCTATACATAAATGCCTACAGTGGAAAACAACATAATATGTATAATAGGAGCTGAACAACATAAAAAGAGATGAATGATAAAATCCATCTTCAGCTCCAGCTATCCAGAAAGTGCCTGCTAAAACCTGAATACAAGGCTGCCCGTGTAGAAATAGGCGCACCCGAGTTTGCAAGTGAAACAAACTACGAGTCAGTCATGGGACTGGTATGAGAAATATACTTAACACATTTTACAATATGGCAAATCAAAGGACCACGCCACTTTTGCGGAACGGGTTTACTCCAGTGATTGCCAGTGCTTTAAAACAAGTAAATCTTTTAAACATCGCAATGCTTTTTATAAAAATGAAGCCATTATAAGACTCAGGTCCCATCACACAATGCAACACAAACCGGAGGATAGAGTTTTACCTTATAATGGCGAAAATATGCTTGATACGATCAAAACAAATCATTTGTTATTATTGCTAGTGTTTATATGTTTCAAAAACAATTTGAATCATAACTATCAATTATAGATGACATTAATGCCCCATACCACTATGTCACTATATATAGGTATACAATCAAAATCGCACGATGTCGTATTTGGAAATTGGATTTCCCTCATGAACCGAGGTAAGGGATCGTCCTCACCGCTTCGAGACGCTCTAGCCCGTGTCTCAGGAACAGCCGCAACTGCCCCTTGGATCATCAGGACTGGTCCACCGATGTGGATTAAAACTCCTGAACACTGCGTTTCCCCGCCCTTTGGGGGCGTAGATGAGCCAACAAATGACTCCATCGGTCCCGGATCGACCGATATAACCGAGGCGCCTCGCAACAGCAACAACCACACAGGTGAAAGTAATATAAATGTCAGGGCTGGTAGGTCACTGACACCACCCTAGCTAGAAGGAAACGCATGCCCTCCCTATGGTCCTCTCCCGTTTTTGGTCCATACCGGGGTGTGAGGCTCGCGAAACAACGATAAAACACAAAGCTATGCCACACAGGCGGTGCTTTGATCATCAACCACAAAGCTCTGCTTTTCAACAAAAGCTTTGCTCATAACATCTTTGTATGCTACGTTGTCAATATACAACGTCAGACACACATCCATTTACAAGTCCGTTCTGGGTCTGAACGGAACCGGGGGGTCTTTATTCCTCGCACATTCGTACAATCAACACGTACGTCCGGACGGTTACTACTTCAGCCCCTTCCAGGTAGCTACTCCCATCATGAGCATCCGTAGCACCCTTCCATTCGACGTGAAGATCATCGGTCTTGCATCGTCTTCAAATCTTCGACTTTTAATCGCCGATCAATTATTTGAAATGAGAATTAACTCTGCCTTTTCAAATAATTCACGTATATTTAATATTTCAAATCAATTCATTTCAATGGTTAAATTATTCGACATTGTTAATTCCGTTCATTAATTGTAATTTTCACACCAAACACATTCAACCATCAAATCTCTAACAAATCGAGCAAATGCAGATTATTTTCATTCCATATCGTTTATAATATTTTATCACTATTTATCTCTATTTTTATTTATTTAAAACTTGCCAATTTATTCAAACGACGCTTCAGGCCATAATGCGGCTGTGGTGCTGTTTTTCTTCAGATTTTCTTTACACATATCTGAAAATCTAACCGTTGGATCTTCACAAATTTTATATCATTAGAAAGATCTTTTCAAAACGAATCCAACGGTTTCAGTTTTGGGGAAATCCGACGGTCGGATCTCCCACAATAATCATTTGAAGTTTCGATTTCAAATATCAAACTGCAGCATCGTTATTCAATTTATTTTAATTATAATTATATATATAATTATAATCGATTCTGGCACTGTTTTTCTTCAGATTTGAATTAAACATTCCAGACAATCCAACCGTTGGATCTTCACAAAATTGGTGCCATTGGAAAGATATTTCCAAGGCGAACCCAATGGTTGTAGTTTCAGGAAAATCCGATGGTCGGATCTTCCGCAATAATCGTTTGAAATCACGGTTTCAAAATACGAACTGCAGCTTCGTTATTCGATATATTATAATTCTATATATTTCTATATAGTTCATTCTTTAATTTCAACACCATATTCACTTCGCACTATCGATAAAATTGATATTTTTATCCAAAAGATATTTATTTCTACACATCACCATTTTCAACAGTTCATGTATATAGTAAAAATGTGATTTTTATTGTAAAACAATTTATTTCAAAACCCGATTATTTTATATAGTTCAAACAGGTGATAAAAATGTGATTTTTAATATAAAACAATTTATTTCAAAACACGATTATTTTATATACATGAATTTCTATTCAACAAATGAATATAGTTTCAACAAATGAAAATAAACCAAACACAGAAATATTTCGGGAAATTTCGGCAACATAACGGCAGGGTAGTTAAAACCGGGACCGTATCGATGTACGGCTCCTCGCTCTACCTTAAAACCTTGTGGTTTTTGACAATGGGGATTCATGCATCTAGTTCGCACGCAGGCGACATGTTTTATTTTCATTTCCACAACCTATTCTATTTTTGTTTTCAACCACAAATGGGTATTTTTCAACCACAATCAATCATATCAACTATTCACATTATTCACCAAATTTCACATCAACCAAATAATCCAAACACTAACACAACCAATAAATATCGTCCATGGTCTGTGGACGAGGGGAGTGTATATATATATATATTCGTATATAAATATATTTCAATTCACTTCAATTCATTTCAATGTCATTTCATTGCATATATAATTTTTACAACGCATATATAACTTATACATCGAACATACAACTTATACAACGCTTATACATCAGATGTACAACGCTTATATAACTCATATATCAACTATATAATTTATACATCATTGTTTTCCATATCGTTTATAAATTAGATATCTCACATTGGGTTCCACTCCACCAAAAATAGCAGAAGGCTCAGAAAAATATGCGGTCTCTTCTAAAATGTAGAAGACGTCCTCACGGTCCTGGTGTCTCTTGTTTCACTGAATTTCGTCAAGAAACAAAAAAGATATGATTTTTACAGTGAAATCAAAAACCGTAGCGCTCAGAAGTGCTATAATATAGTTTAATTAATTTCAGCCATACCACCTTTTCAAATCTTCAAAACTAGGTTTGAAGATTTCTCCTAATCCGTGAACCTTGAGGAAAATCAGGCTTCGCAGTGGCGTAGAGCTCCGAGACGGCTTCCCGGTGCTACCAATCTTGTCCAGCTCGAAGTGGATATGGTCGCGCAAAACGAGGCGATGCGGCGCCGCTTCCTAGGCCCGATTCTCAACGATGAGTGAACGAGAGGTGCTGATTCTTATACGGATTTGAAGCTCGTGGAAAGGCCTCCAAAATTCTCCAAAGGAGCAGTGGGTTCTGATGCGTGGATGACGAGGAAAAGAGGAGGGAAGGATCGAAGCAGCGCCGCCGTCGATCGGGGGGGTTTCAGAAAAAAAAAACGGGGAGAGAGAGTGATTAGCCAATAGGTTTTTTTTATTAATTTTATAATTTTTAAATTCTCAAAAATACCCCTTTCTCACATGAACTCCAATCCAAACCCAATGACTATCGTCCCCAGCGTTTTACCCCCATTCCGAACACAATGGGATATGTTTCGAAGGCCCATTCGAATGTTTCAGTCAGTTTTCCTTCAAATTAAAATATAAAACATTCAATATTTAATTTGAACGTACATTTCAATTTGCCGGGGCCACATACTAACTCGAAAAATTCCAAAAAAATAAATCTAGCTATGTTTTGACGATACGGTCCCAACAAAACTAGTTTCGTCGAATTCTGAGACCGTTTGTAAAATGGCCCTTTTCCGGTCGATCCATTTTAACTGTAATTAACCAAAACACATTTTCTTTTGCCACGCTCACATACTAGCTTCAAAAATTATGAAATTTTAAACCTAGCAATAATTTGACATCCCGGATCCAACAAAAGTGGTTTCGTCGAATTCTGAGGTCGTATGCAAAATGTCTATTTTCAAGGGCGATATAATTTCTATAGCGGCCTTTCTGAAAATTCATTTGGCCATAACTTTTGATTCCCGCTATGAAACTTCGATTTTTCGGATTCGTTAGAAAGATATTCACTAACAGATTTAGACATTTTTCGTTTCACTAAATTCTGTTTTATTTTGCACCCGGTACAGTCGTTTGAAGTTTGAATTCAATTATTGAAACTGCAGCGCCATTTCAGGCCTTGTTTATAATTTAAAATAATTATATTCATTTTCAAATGTCGATTCAAACCTATTTTTCATCACTATTATTTAAAATATTTATTTTAACTATTTAAAATCCACTATTTTAGCCAATTTAAAAATTTTAAACTGGTTCAGATTTTCCGGGTAGTTACAGATCTCCTTCCTTAACTACCATCTCCTCATCGTCTCAATGACCAATGGGATGATTTTCATGCAACACGTCCAACATATAAAGAAATAGTTTGAGATCAGGATTTGCGCATTGCAAAAATCTTTCCTCACATCTCTCAAGGTCAAAACTCTATCCATGTACTCTTGTCTCAACGACCTTCAGTCTGTACAATAAAAATTTCATGTTAGTTTAGAGCTTATGATTCGATTAATTTGAGATAAGGCAAGTGAGTTTCAGCATACTTACATCCTTCTATCCATCACCTCGTGATCTTGGGTGGACAACACACATAAAACCAGTCATGCTTGAAATTGCTCAATTTATTCCATACCTCCAGAATTATCCGGCTGTTGGGTATAACCTTAAAATACACGAGTGACAGAGATATATTTTGGCACTTGGAAGTAAATAAATATCTAATATCATCTTCGATTGGCTCACAACCCAAGTGCTCCATATAAAGAATATAAGTTCCGAGCAGGTAAGCATAACCGTTCGGATGGAGGTGTATTGGAACTAATAGCATATAATAGAGTATATCCTGGATGAATAGGGAAATGGAGGCATGTACCCCATAGAGAACATTTATTTATTACATGTTTTAAATTCTTCTGGGTGTGTGCGCTCTTGTAACCCATCTAGGGGCCTGAACGTTGTTCGGAGGTATACTATACTTAACGTATATTCTCGCCAACATCGCTTCATCAATTTCGAAAGCCACCAAATCTGGCGGAATTTCTAAGATCACCGCATTTCCCATAGTATCCAGTGCTGGAAAAATGCCTACCTAACCATCTCCTGCTCCTTCTGCCCCTTGCGAGGTGGTTTCTACCAATTGGCTTTCCTCAACATTTAATTCACCACGGAGTTGACCTACTAGCTGATGTTCCTTGGGCTGCTCTTCCTAATTAAATTTCTATGGCTGATTTTCTTATAGACTCTTTGAAAGATGAATGGTAGTTATATGATGGGTTTGCCTTATTTTCTGAATGACTCAATTGTAGAATTAATTCAAAACTCTTGGCTTCTACGCCCCGAAGTCATCTCGAAGTTCTAGTGGCCATAATTTACTATATTTACAAACAATCACAGTTAGCCTGGTTAGCCTATATCTTTTCATGTTAATGTAAATTAATGTGAAAAATGCAGTGTCGTGCATATAGATAAATAAACACTTCGAAATACAATGATGGGATTTGGTTCATGGCTGAAGCAACCATTATCACCGACCGCCTTCCCAGCACTAGGATCGAATCATGGGATTTCACTAAGAATTAGATTGGTAGATGAAGTTCAAGGTCAATAATTTAGTCATGTGTTTATTGTTCTATTTTGTGCTATATCTGATGTGCAAGTTTGAGTTGGTAGTCCTGTTCATTATTCAAAATAATCTTGTGATGAAATGATTGACTTGATGATACGACATAGATGAAGTTGCAAAATTGCAAAGTGGGATTTCAAAAATAAATCCCAACTTAAAACGACTTCGCGATGACATAAATTTAAGATGTTGAATCAACAAAACGTGATCGTTCCACCTCTAAGGCTGATCCGACCCTTGATGACAAAAATCTGGACAAAGAGCCAAATTTCGATCCAATCCCATCCTAAGTTTGATCCACAAACCCAATTCAATCCATTCACAATCTTTGCATCCATCTTGTCTTTTTTCCCTCACTTACGATTTGATCCCTTAGGAAATCAGATCGAAAAATTTTCATCCTCTTTCCTCCTTTTTCCTATGATATCTCCTTTTCTTCTCTTTCCTTTTTTTCAACACCCTCAGACGATTGTAGCTTATGTCGACTTTCTCGCCATCAACCACTGCTTACATCCATCTCGATCGTGGCCAATCTCGCGCCCCCTTTGTCAATGTTCTTGTTCCTCCAAATTTGTGGGACCCTAATAGAAATCAAAACGAAACAAGTACATAGAAAACCTACCTCAAATTCAAGGATGATAGCGGAAATTGGTAGTTGATCAATGACGCTAGAGCGGTCGGTGATGGATGAAGGTAGGCTTGTAGTCGGTCGTAAGTTTTCAAGGTGGAAGAGGTAAATCAAAAGGTTCAAGTTTTCGAAGTAGGTAGAGGGAAAAAAAGAGGAAAGAATAAAGGGGTTTTAGGTATTTTTACTTGAGGAAGGAGACTGAATCCACATTCAACATTACTCAAAATTGTTAAGTGTGGGACTGGTACTGACCCCTTCAAAGGAAGTGTACCGATTCCATATACCATTTATTTTTAAAAAAGGGAAGGGAAAAGAAGGTATCGACATAATTTTTTTGATATACATACAATTATATGTGTTGACTTCTAAGTGTAAGATTGATAACGTGATCACGGGTTGAATACCGAACTTTCGCTCACTAATATAAAACTAATTGTTCAGCTTTTAAGTAAACGTTCGATATTCGAGCACGTTTAAACTCTGGACGCTAACACATATAACAATTGTGCATAATTACATTTTCACACTATTTACTAAAACTCTAGGCATATTGCATAAAATCATCTACGAGCATGTGAGTGCATACACAACTCTCAATCAGCAACAAGTTACCTACACTCAGGTGTAAGAAGGAGCCGACAACTAACATCTAATTTCTTGAATCAACTGAAATTAGATGTTCACCTGAGAGCCTAAACAAACTCCAGTCCGTATGGTCGGATTCAATTCGATCAAAACCATTAAAAAAAGTTGAAATCGTATACTTATACCAATGAAGTTCGATAAACCGTCACAACTGTTCAGAAACGACATACTCCTTGGTGTACATTACTCAAATGAAGGGTCATGACCATTCTCTGAGCGCGGAATGGGGGTCTATTTCCACACTAAGACTTGCTCCGATTCAAAACATGTCATGTTCACAAAATACGTATATTAAGGGCAAGTGTTACTCAACCTTTTAGTCAGGCCATCAGAAGCTATTCAGATTGGCATAACCCAATGATAACAAGGCTAAATGATTCAAAAACATTACATGGAGGTCTATAGATCAAGTACGGATTGTACTATACAACAACAGTCATGTTAATTCACCAGAATAGTGCTCAAGGACACTTCCAATGAGGGATCGACAAAACCAACACCAAGGGATCGGTATAACTCCAATACGAATCTGTAGAATACACTACTTCAATAAACAATGAATCATAACTCACAATCTACAAGTCAAAATCATACCAAGCTTCATGTAGCAGCACAGGATAGCCAGCGAAACCCACCAGAAAAGTCATGGGTGTCACTCAGCAAATCTCTGGGATCGGTACCGATCCTTATAAGGTGATTATGACTAATCCCCCTCTTATTAAAAATGGACTTGAGCTTTGTAGACTCCGTCTCCAATGGTCTCTCGACTTTCCAACTCGACCTGCATCTATAAATACGAGTCGCCAGGACGAGAAGTGGGTCTTTTTCCATTTTGATTGCTATGAAATATCTTATTCGGAGTTTTACCGTTCTAAGCCACTATACTTTTTAATTCAACAATAAAGTGATCAAATATTCTAAGTGGATGTAGGGTAGTCAATGTTGAACCACTATAAATTATTATCTCTTTTTTCTATTGCATTTCTATAATTTAATTCTTCGTTTTCTATTTATTTTAGTTTAACTTATATCGAAGTCATGGGATGTTGTACAAATTTTTGGTGTCATCAAGAGAATATTACGTATTTGTTTGGGTGATGACTTGCTTTTGAGTTAGCGAAATTGAGATTTATACAATGTAAAACACTGCCTTAGACAAGAAATATACCAATAAGTTATACTTATATAACAATTATTATGTCATCTCGTTTTCACAGTCTAAATGTAGTTAACTATGTTTTATTTTAATTATACAGATATATGGTGGAAAGTGTTCGGTTGTTGACTAACCACTGATTAGCGAGGAGGTATGTAAATGGGTCTACCATATCTTGGATCAACTGAAATACTAACCGATAGCAGGATCATTTATCATGTTTTAGTTATGATGGCAATTCATTAGACTTAGGTGATATTATATTATACAATTAGGTTTATCACAATGATTTACAGATTGTGTTAATTTATTCCCTAATATTATCTGGAAAACTACACTTAACACCAGAGATTGCAATTGTTTATAATCAAAATTAGAGGTATGCTTATTGGTATCAACTTCTTATTTAAGATAGCATCCGCCTCGTCAACTAAACAAGTCTCTCCATTTCCAATCTTCCGAGTGTCTATATTTTTCTCCATGACTTTCTATAACATGACTGTTAGGGAAAACTGGTAAATATGAAACACAAATTGTTGCAAATATATTACAGAAAATATTTGCAAAGTTTTGCAAAAACAAACTGTGTCAATTATACAAAAGAAAATAGTTTGCAAAATTATTTCTATTTCAAAAAACTATTTGCAAATATTTTGCAAAATCTATGTCTAATTATGTAACAAAAAATGAGTGCAAATAATTTGTAGAAACCTATTTGCAAAGTTTATACAAAAAATATTGTAAAGAATTACTAATATGTACAGTACCTTTCTATTTGTTCGAGTTCAGAATGCTATGTTTCCTTGAAACAATATTGCTCTCTCAATGGTGCTGAGCAATTGTTTCCCAAGATAAAATGGACCTGCTCTACAAAACTGCATTAGAATTAGTAGAGTCCGACGAACTCAAAGGAGTAATTAAGAATAGAGTTCAATGAGGAAGAAGAAGAGAAGATTTTAGAAGAATTGAATTATTTAGTCTGTCTGCCTCGTCTGATATATAAGTGTGAGAAGACTTGCTTCACGGTTGTAACGCTTGGAAAGGTTGCTACCCTTTTACCAAGTGGTGTGACCATTTTTATTACCGTTTCTGTTTGAATTTGAATGGAAAAATAAAACTATTTGGTTTAAGCAATTAATAAAGCAAACTGCCATCTGCTAATTGCAAAGTGCTAATTTCCTCTAATATGCCTCAAACGCCCATTTATCGCGTTGCGGATGTTAGGTTTGGGCAAAGGTGCTGGCGTTGTGTGCATGTGGTGTGGTGCGTTGCACCACCCACTAAGATGGCTTTTGCTTTTATGTGTCTCTTCTCTCTTGGGAACTATAATAATGTCTGTATCTTAGTACATAACTATATAATATTTATTATATACTGAGATGTAGGACTATACATATTCCAAGATATTTAATACTTCTATATTTCAATGCTTTCACATTTAATAATCATTCATTTCCAACAATCCCCCACATGAATGAGTATTTGTGTATTTGTTATTGATTCCATGAAATATTATTGCATTATTTAAAATAGCACAAAGTCCTTGAACTTTTCTAATGATTATCTATTTGACATACTGGTGAATCAGTAGACTAATTGTCCTTGAACTATAAGCATTTTGTGTATGTCAAATTCATAAATAACACATAATAATATTTCTAATCTTTCTTGGTTCTCTGTTTGTGTTTGTTTTTTCCATCAACACCAGCTTTGTCTCATAAGTGTGTAGAGAATTTTTGGCCTCTAACAATTCTCTATGAAGCGCCCCTTCACACTCATGAAGGTGGTTTTATAAAGTGTATCCCACAATATACCACTTAGTTCTCCATTTAGCCAAGTATAAACATCTTTAAAGCTATGCTTATCCAATCCTCTGGAGGTTGTGCACTAACTCATCATAAGAATGGTTTGAATGTTATTAGTGTTGCTAAGTTTATCTCAAACTTAGTTGTCCGTTTGAACCTAGATCTTGGGAACTTCAGTCAATTAGGTGGGGTTTCCATTGAGGAAAACTTTTACTTACATTATTGGTCTTAATCCTGTCCGTCGATAAGTTTTCTTCTTTCTTTAAAGGCAAGCCTTTTGTTGTAGATCCGTAATGTTATCTTTTAACTTAACATATTCAACAGAAATAATTCCATTAAAGAGAAGTTGTCTTATATTTTTATGTTTACGACGAATATGTCTAGACTTTCCAATATAAAGTTTGCTATTTGCTCTAGCAATAGTAGATTTGCTATCATGCTTATTGACGGTACCGTTTTTTTTCAATTTGAAATATCTTCTAAGAAACTTCAAAGCGATTCAGCTTTTTTCCGGCCTTTTCCGATGCAATGAACTATGATTCATTATAGATCTTGCTATACAAGTCTATTTGGAAGATTTCAAAGAGACTTCTCTATTAGCCAAAGTGAACACGTATCCACTTATGGATTTTGTGTCTACTAACCCAGTGATACAATTTGCATCGCAATATCCTTGTACTATAGATGAATATCCTGAATTACGCATTCCATAATTCGAGTTTGGAGACTGGAAAGATATAAGAATAAGATATACATATATGAAAAATTTAGCTACAGTTGAGATAGTCGCGATTTCTGGTTTTTGGTTTCGTTAGTAGTTCCGGTTAAAGACCATTGCTCGATTCAAAATGGGAAAAGTTCACATTAATATGTCGTATCCATTTCGTAAATATATTTAAAAGGTATATCCATTTGTTAATTCGTTGAAATTCCGAATCTACCTTTATTGAAACATTCAGTTGAGTTCTTGGCCTTGTATTCGAGGAAATTTATTTCTAAAACTATTTAAAGAAAATAAAAATGGGTTTTGGAAGTTATGAAGTATGATTTCGAAAAATGGATTTTTAAATTTTATTCTATTCATGTTTCAAAAATTTTAGGACTTTTGCATGATTTTAATAAACATAATCTAATTGGTAGGAAAGATGGAATTAGAAATGACAAGGAATATGCCACTAAACTTGAAAATAATAAATATCCATTCCTTGTGATTTTTAGTATCCCTCTTCCTATATATACTGGATGATTTATTGAAATTATCACAATTAATCCTTAAGATTTTTAACCTCCAACATTTTTGAACACGGAAAGGTTTTTCAGTTTGTAATATAAACTAGGATATAGATAATAATGATAATAATAAAAAAAAAAAAAAGTATTTATGAATATGAAACCGTCGGATTATAATAAATTCTATTTTTGGAAAGTTTTAATTTTTTCTTTGAAAAGGCTAGGGAAAATCCCTTGTCCTTATTTTTGGGTATTTTTATTTTGAATCATTTAGTTTATGTCGGCTAGTAAGGGGAAAATCCGTTTTAATTTTTATTTCATATTTCAAGCCGATTTCCTGTCTTTAGTTCGTTCGATTCGGTGGTCACAACCTTTTTGGAGGCAGGGTAAAAGGCGTTGGAAAATTAAGTTTCTTGACTCGTCGAGTGGTGTGAAGTCGATACGAGAATTCGGTTGGGGACGAAGTTGTTTCAACATAATAGAAATTTTAATTTTTATATAATTTTATATGGGCCATTGGGCCGAGGTTCGTACCACGCTCTTTAAGGGGTTAGCGGTCAACCGCTAAGCTGTCAACCGCTCTTCTAGAGCTAGGTCGATCGTTCCCTTTAAGGGGACGTGGCTTGGAACCCGACCCATTTGGCTGAAACGATATATATATCGTTCCAGCCGACTTCTCTTTCCCCAACCCCAATTTCCACCGAACACAAATCCTCCTTCATTCCTAAGATCCAATCCAAGCATCCACCACTCCGTTTCGTCCCTAATTACAACCAAAATCCTTCTTGTGCAAATCTCTACCCAATTATACTTCGGATTTGCAATTTTATTTGCCCAATTTTCCGACCCCTCTATGGCACCTCCTCGCAATGTCACTGCTCAACACCCCGGTCTTATGCCTCAGAAAGTCGCTTGGTTAGACCGCGATGAGGGTAAAATCAATCACTACTTAGCCATGGCCAGCTATGATTTTCATTATGGTCAACCAGTGAAGTTCGCCGATTTAGTTGCTTTTGGTTTGGAGGAGCTTTTTTTCGACACAGGCCTAGCACCAATCGTGCACTTCGACACCTTTGAGCGCGACCTTTATCTGTGTTGTGTCCATCTGTTTGATGCTCATATAGATGCCGACATCGATAACGAGTCCTGCATCATCTGATATGAGGTTATGAGCACCTACATCGAGTTCACTGATGAAGACCTATCTCAGATTTTGGGCATCTCAGCAATCGGAGCCAAGCTTGATGCTAACGAGATGGAGGACCCTCAGATCCTTCATCGTATCTTCCTTGAATCCCTTGGATCCTGGACCACCAATCTGCGACCCATCACTCGAGTAGTTGTGTGCATCTTATAGCACAACATCATCCCGAAGACAGGAAGCTTGGAGCAGATTTATCCTTCTGTTCACCGCACCACCTATGCTATTCTTCGTGGCATATCCGTCATTTGGGCGCGCGTGCTTATGATTCATCTTCATGAGACCTTCGTCGGCACGGCACAAAGGCTTTTCCCTTACATTTACCTTCTCACCCATGTCTTCCGATATTTCCAGGTGAGGCTTTCTGAGGAGACAGCGGTGAGGAAGGCGTCGACCGCCATTAGCCGCGCCACTCTCCGGAAGATGGGTATTTAGCTTCTCGATGCTCCTGTACCTGTACCACCCGCTCCAGCTCAGTAGTCTCAGCAGCCTTAGCGGCCCCAACAGCCTGGTCAGGAGAGTCTAGAGCTCGCCGCCCTCCACAACATCCAAGCCGAGCTCTGAGAGGTTCGCGAGGAGCAGCGCCGACAGACGCATGAGATATGTTGCATCTCCGCCATAGTACGCTCCTGGAGCGGGCATGGTAATGAATCAGGCTCCAGCCGCGGAGCTCGACCAGCCTACAACAGGTAGTCATTGTTAATGTATGCCTTGCGCATATTGTATCATATATCATATGTTTCCCTTTTCAGCATTTTCTTTATCTTTGTTGTTGTAGAGTTGTAATTGCTAGTGTTGAAAAATCGCACAACCTTGACTATGAGATTTCAATGTTTGAAATTGTTTTGTCATTCACGCATTTTTATTTGAATGAAATCTCATTTTTAAATTAGCACTTATCCTAGAGCTGGTAATAATAGAATTCGGTGATGGATAAATTTTAATAAAGGACCGGTTCTGCGTCATTGGTATATAAATAAATAAATAACTTCTCTTTATTAAATCTAAAATTTATTTTGATCTTTTTTATGATTTAAGTTTTCGCATTTTTGCACGACTGACTTCCTTTTTTACCAATATGTGACTTGAATCATTTATGTTTCTGCAAAATTCATTTTTTGAAGTTTTTGGAAAACATTGTTTGAGAAAAAAAAACTTTTCAACATTTTCTTATTTTTATAGGGAAGTGAAATGGTTTTGAAAAGAAAATTTTCAAAATAAACATAAGAAGTTTCGAGCGAAAATTTATTATTTTTATGAAGAATTTCGATTTTTGGTCACATGAACGGCGTAAAGAAGATTTTTGGATTCTTTATGTGCGCGTTTTAATGGTGCAATAGGATCAATGACACGATAAAAACGTTAATGACAACAAGAAAAATGTTGTTGTTGTAACACCTCGTGTATTCTATAACAGTGAAATTCACAAATTAAAGTATAACTAACTTCAAATCAAAGAATTAAGGGAAACGGGATACGCCATTGCGTTCGTCTCGGAATTCTGCTTGAGATAGAGTCCGAGTTTGCGTAAAACGGACTCCGTATGAGGAAGATATGGCCTCCGGAAGTTTCAGAATTCAGTTTAATTCAAACAGACCAAAACAGCTCAGAAAAACCAATTTGAAATTCAAAATCGGGCCCAATTGGCCAGGGTAGGAATTTTCCCGCCCAAGGCACCCAGGTCGACTTGGCAGTCGACCTGGGGCTAACCAGGTCGACTGGGCAATCGACCTGGGTCACCCGTGTCGACTGCCAAGTCGACACGGTGTCGACTGGCATGTCGACCTGGCCACTGAGCCAGGTCGAACCCAGCCCCCCTGGCTGGCCTGGTCTGTGTTTGGTCGATTTTCTGAGCCTTGCCTTGTCACTAGGGCTAGGTGTCAGCTCCTGGTTGGTCTCTCCTTCAAGCGAACGGCTATTATTAAACCAAGCTCCATCGACGGTCCTAATCAACTCGCAAACACTATAAAAAGACCCTAAGACCTAGCCTAAATCATACTAATTCATTTTAGCCTCATGCAGCCGCCATTAAACCTAGAACTCTAAATTAAAAATACAAAGAACAAAATTATAGAAGACGAAGGACGATTCTTGAAGGCTACAACTAGAAGCTACAACAACTACGACGCTTTCGACAACGGATTTGGGGCTATTTGATTTGGAATTTTGATTACTTGCTTCATATTGTAAGTTCTATGTCACTTTTTAGGCAAAAACGCTAAAATAACATGGACATGCCATGAATTGAAACCGGATTTAGGAACTATTATTAATCCATGTTTATATTGTTTAACTTTGAATCATAATTTGGGAATATTGCTATGTCAATGTTGCAAGTTAAACTTATCATGATTTTGATGTTGTTATGAATCACTTGGGCTTAATTGTATGGCAAGTTGGACTAATACATGTCCATGGAATCACTATGTTTATTGAAATCTTTATGTTGATTAAACCATGCCTATGATGCTAATTAAACCATGTCTATGATGTTGATGGAACTATGCCTGTGATGTTAATATACCTATCATGTTAATGACAAATTGGGAATTGCTAGGTTATGATGAAAGGTTGGAATCATTATGTTTATAATGCTAGGTGAGAATCATTATGTTAAAAATGCTAAATTGGAATCCACTATGCCTATTAGAATTACCATGCCTTTAATGTTTCATGTTTGTAATAAAATTATTATTATGCCTGCAATGATTATTATGCCTATGATGTAAAGTTGAAATCATCATGTTAAACTAAGTTGGAACCATTACTATGCCAAGTTATCATCATGCTAGTATTGAAACCATGTGATATGTTATAGCCTGTTTATTATGCAAGTGATGTTGGAATTGTCACATATGCCTATCACATGTTTGGTGTTATTCCCCTTTTTCTCTTGAATTGTTTATGCTTGTGAACGAAGTACGTTTATATACGTTGGGGTTACGATTGGGTAGAATAGGCGAAACTTGAATTGATTATAATCATAAACCGTGAAATTTGGCATAAGTAGAACATGAAATATGGCACGAAAACTTGACTTGAACATGCCATAAATTGACTTAAAACATGCCTTAGTTGGGCACGAAGTTGACATATGAACATGCTATGGAAATAGCACGAATCTGCTAAGAACATGGGCATGACTTTAGAAAACAAGAAAGTGACCAACTCGAGGTTGGGTTGAGTTTGTAGTGTAAATCTGCCCGGAACCGCCCGGCAAATCCAGTTGCTACAAACAATAGGATCCAATGTGGGTAGTTGGTCACATCGCGCTTGAAATTCGAGGTTGGGTTTAGTTCGTAGCGTAAACCTGCCCGGAACCGCCCGGCAAATCCAGTGGCTACGAACAACAGGATCCAATGTGAGTGGTTCGGTGCATTAACGAATCAATTAATGCCAATTAGGGTTAAGTCATGAACATGAAAAGACAACTTAACCAACTTGTAGGGCTAAGTCATGAACTTGAAACGACAACACTTAGCCAACTTGACATGGCACGTAGGCGGGTTAAGTCGCGAATTTAAATGACATACTTAACCACCTTGACATGACTAGACTGGAAAAGGATTAAGTCACGAATTACATGACTTAATCGGTTAGGCGGGTTAGGTCACGAATTACATGACCTAATCTGTTAGGCAAAACCCTAGACACGACCCTTTTCAGCAGTAACCCTCAAGATGT
Organism: Allium sativum; assembly: GCA_030737875.1. Taxonomy (NCBI): domain Eukaryota; kingdom Viridiplantae; phylum Streptophyta; class Magnoliopsida; order Asparagales; family Amaryllidaceae; genus Allium; species Allium sativum. The sequence continues at coordinate 619,101,397 of CM060915.1, read as the reverse complement.
ATCAAGGTACCCTGGGCTAGGCCGGGTGGGGCACGATTACTGGGCTGATTGTAAGAGGTGAACGACGACAGTGGGGTACACCAGTGTAGGTTCGGTGGACTACGGCCGTGCACGTATTCCGGAGCAGACACTGGGTATCCGTAGATTTATCTGTGCATTTTGAATCGTGTCAGGGGTTGACACCCTAGGGCTGATACACCCGAAGGTGGACCCAGCACAGGTGACTACATTCGTGATTAGCCGTATGACACGGACACTTGACGAGCTAGAACTTGTAGGGAGCCGATCGACTAGATAAGCGCTCCGTAGGACCCCGTACTTGGGTCAGACCCCGTTTCAGGGTCATTTCACGATATTGGGCCGTGGGATTTATTTCGTGATTAACTTGTGACCTGGGCTTAGTATACTAGTACAGTCGATGCAACGAATCTTGAACATGTGATGCTTTATTTGACTTGTCTTGACTTATCATGATCACCTTAGTCTATCTGTCTATCTTGACACCATTCTTAAGTTTAGTTCCAGTTCATACATGACATGTTGTTTTAACCGTTTTTACACTGAAAGTCACTAGGACTTACTCAGTCTTTACGACTGACCCTTTTCCTTTCGCCTCTTTTTCTTTCGTTTCCCCTCCCCCCAGGTTCTCAGGGAGGGAATACCGCAGCTTGACCAGCTTTCACATCCAGCTTAAAGAGAAAGAATGTATTGCTTGGATCTTTTTCGTTTTGGACTATGGCTTTGGACAGCAATTATGGGACTTATGCAGTTTATTTATGTTTTCTTTAAATAATGAAATCAAGACAGTTATGAAGATGTTATGTTTTTGGAAGAATTGTAAGACAACTATGGCATGGTTTGTGTAACACGTATTTTAAATGAAATAAAAGTTGTTGTTGTTTTCCGCTGTTCAAAAATATGTGTTATTATATCTGCCTTATCTGTGACTTATACTTATAAACCTCCACCAAAATTAGGGCATTCCCTTTGAGAGTGACCCTAACGGAGGTGGGGTGTTTCACTTGGTATCAGAGCATAGGTTTACCAGATAAGATAAAAGTTTTGAAAATTTATTTTCAAAGGAAAATTTAAAGAAGCATTTTTTTAAAGATAAAATATTATATTTTAAAAAGGCAAAGTCCCCCAAAGCCATAGGTACTATCTTTTATCCTTCGTTTTGAATCTATCCTTTTTGTTTCAGCATGTCCGAAGAACTTAACTTGCCAGAGGGTATACCAATACCTGGTTGGTTTAGACGATTCTTAGAAGCAAGGGCCACTCAGCCAGGTCCTACCGTTCCTCCTCCCCCAACTGCAGGAAATCATCCAGCTGTAGCAGCACCTCTTCCTCCACCTCCTCCGCGGGGAAATACTTTTGCTATGATATGTAAAGATTTTAAAGCTATGGAAGGAAAGGACTTTCATGGAACTGAGTCCTTCGTGGCAGCTAGGAATTGGCTAAAGGAAACCGAGGACTTATTCGTCATCTTTGAGGTAGAAGATAGGCAGAAGGTACAACTGGCAGTGTGGCTACTAAAAGGTGAGGCTTCCTACTGGTGGGAAGTCACCAATGCAGAAAGATCAGTGGAAACATGGGAGGACTTTAGGGCAAGGTTTGAGGCTAAATTTCTCTCAGAAGCTGAAAGGAGTCTTCAGTTGGAAAAATTCTTATTTCTTAAGCAAGGGAATATGACAGTCAAAGAGTATGTTAATCAGTTCGATGAGCTGGCTAGGTTCGGACTGGACCTAGTCAACACCCCGCACAAGAAGGCTCTCCGCTTTGTCAAGGGGTTGAATGAGCCATTACACAGTTTGGCCATGACCCATATACCCATGGGAGCTACGTATGAAAGGTTGGTGCAGATGGCATTACTGAACGAAGAAGATAAGGGCAAGAAGGAGACAAAGGCAGAAAACTCTCAAGGGAAGAAAGAGGTCAAGCCCAACGATTCTCAGAATAAGAAGGTAGACTCCGAGAAAGGAGGCAAGAACGACAACTCACGTGATAAAAGGAAATGCAATTTCTGTGGTACGGAAGGGCACATAGCCAAGGATTGTAGAAAGAGGAAGAGAAAGCAAGGTGAATGTTTTTATTGTGGGGAGACTGGACACATCAGCAAAGACTGCCCTAAGAAGCAGACCCGACCTTCTGGAGGTACATCGTTAACTTCTTCTAGATGCTTTGTTTTATCTTGTTTCTCTCCTCGATCCTATCTTGAGAACCATAGATAGAATCTTTTTGGATGTAAACATGTAATTGAAACATGTTATGATTGCGAAATGGTTGCAAGTGGTCGCAAGTGGTTGCTCGTGGATGCATGAATACACATTAGGCACTAGATCGGCTCAGACACATTTTCATGTTGCATATGCATAAATGTATTTATTCGTATATGGATGAAGTTTAGTGTGTTGTCATATGGATGTTGCATTTATATATGAATGGTTGTGCACTCATGTAGAATCATGAATAGGAAAATTTGCATACATAATGGATTCATGGCACTTACATGATTCGCATTAAGGAGGTCAACTGAATCAGTAGACCACCTGATTTTGCATTAGATAAGTACATGTACACACACTTCGCATATGATCATGAAGCATTAGAAGTCTTTTAAGGACAATGGATGCTCGTGTTTGATGAATGAGTAGATAGATGTTTGGATGTTAGGAGGTACATTCTTCCTGAACTTGAAGATTTCGGGGACGAAATCCTTTTAAGTGGGGGAGAATGTAACACCCCGTGTATTCTATAATAGTGAAATTCACAAATTAAAGTATAACTAACTTCAAATCAAAGAATTAAGGGAAACGGGATACGCCATTGCGTTCATCTCGGAATTCTGCTTGAGATAGAGTCCGAGTTTGCGTAAAACGGACTCCGTATGAGGAAGATACGGCCTCCGGAAGTTTCAGAATTCAGTTTAAAATTCAAACAGACTAAAACAGCTCAGAAAAACCAATTTGAAATTCAAAATCGGGCCAATTGGCCAGGGCGTGAGTTTTCCCGCCCAAGGCACCCAGGTCGACTTGGCAGTCGACCTGGGGCTGACCAGGTCGACTGGGCAGTCGACCTGGGTCAACCGTGTCGACTGCCAAGTCGACACGGTGTCGACTGGCATGTCGACCTGGCCACTGAGCCAGGTCGAACCCAGCCCCCCTGGCTGGCCTGGTCTGTGTTTGATCGATTTTCTGAGCCTTGCCTTGTCACTAGGGCTAGGTGTCAGCTCCTGGTTGGTCTCTCCTTCAAGCGAACGGCTATTATTAAACCAAGCTCCATCGACGGTCCTAATCAACTCGCAAACACTATAAAAAGACCCTAAGACCTAGCCTAAATCATACTAATTCATTTTAGCTTCATGCAGCCGCCATTAAACCTAGAACTCTAAATTAAAAATACAAAGAACAAAATTATGGAAGACGAAGGACGATTCTTGAAGGCTACAACTAGAAGCTACAACAACTACGACGCTTTAGACAACGGATTTGGGGCTATTTGATTTGGAATTTTGATTACTTGCTTCATATTGTAAGTTCTATGTCACTTTTTAGGCAAAAACGCTAAAATAACATGGACATGCCATGAATTGAAACTGGATTTAGGAACTATTATTAATCCATGTTTATATTGTTTAACTTTGAATCATAATTTGGGAATATTGCTATGTCAATGTTGCAAGTTAAACTTATCATGATTTTGATGTTGTTATGAATCACTTGGGCTTAATTGTATGGCAAGTTGGACTAATACATGTCCATGGAATCACTATGTTTATTGAAATCTTTATGTTGATTAAACCATGCCTATGATGCTAATTAAACCATGTCTATGATGTTGATGGAACTATGCCTGTGATGTTAATATACCTATCATGTTAATGACAAATTGGGAATTGCTAGGTTATGATGAAAAGTTGGAATCATTATGTTTATAATGCTAGGTGAGAATCATTATGTTAAAAATGCTAAATTGGAATCCACTATGCCTATTAGAATTACCATGCCTTTAATGTTTCATGTTTGTAATAAAATTATTATTATGCCCGCAATGATTATTATGCCTATGATGTAAAGTTGAAATCATCATGTTAAACTAAGTTGGAACCATTACTATGCCAAGTTATCATCATGCTAGTATTGAAACCATGTGATATGTTATAGCCTGTTTATTATGCAAGTGATGTTGGAATTGTCACATATGCCTATCACATGTTTGGTGTTATTCCCCTTTTTCTCTTGAATTGTTTATGCTTGTGAACGAAGTACGTTTATATACGTTGGGGTTACGATTGGGTAGAATAGGCGAAACTTGAATTGATTATAATCATAAACCGTGAAATTTGGCATAAGTAGAACATGAAATATGGCACGAAAACTTGACTTGAACATGCCATAAATTGACTTAAAACATGCCTTAGTTGGGCACGAAGTTGACATATGAACATGCTATGGAAATAGCACGAATCTGCTAAGAACATGGGCATGACTTTAGAAAACAAGAAAGTGGCCAACTCGAGGTTGGGTTGAGTTTGTAGTGTAAATCTGCCCGGAACCGCCCGGCAAATCCAGTTGCTACAAACAATAGGATCCAATGTGGGTAGTTGGTCACATCGCGCTTGAAACCCGAGGTTGGGTTGAGTTTGTAGCGTAAACCTGCCCGGAACCGCCCGGCAAATCCAGTGGCTACGAACAACAAGATCCAATGTGAGTGGTTCGGTGCATTAACGAATCAATTAATGCCAATTAGGGTTAAGTCATGAACATGAAAAGACAACTTAACCAACTTGTAGGGCTAAGTCATGAACTTGAAACGACAACACTTAGCCAACTTGACATGGCACGTAGGAGGGTTAAGTCGCGAATTTAAATGACATACTTAACCACCTTGACATGACTAGACTTGAAAAGGATTAAGTCACGAATTACATGACTTAATCGGTTAGGCGGGTTAGGTCACGAATTACATGACCTAATCTGTTAGGCGAAACCCTAGACACGACCCTTTTCAGCAGTAACCCTATAGATGTATCAAGGTACCCTGGGGCTTGGCCGGGTGGGGCACGATTACTGGGCTGATTGTAAGAGGTGAACGACGGCAGTGGGGTACACCAGTGTAGGTTCGGTGGACTACGGTCGTGCACGTATTCCGGGGCAGACACTGGGTATCCGTAGATTTATCTGTGCATCTTGAATCGTGTCAGGGGTTGACACCCTAGGGCTGATACACCCGAAGGTGGACCCTGCACAGGTGACTACATTCGTGATTAGCCGTATGACACGGACACTTGACGAGCTAGAACTTGTAGGGAGCCGATCGACTAGATAAGTGCTCCGTAGGACCCCGTACTTGGGTCAGACCCCGTTTCAGGGTCATTTCACGATATTGGGCTGTGGGGTTTATTTCGTGATTAACTTGTGACCTGGGCTTAGTATACTAGTACAGTCGATGCAACGAATCTTGAACATGTTATGCTTTATTTGACTTGTCTTGACTTATCATGATCACCTTAGTCTATCTGTCCACCTTGACACCATTCTTAAGTTTAGTTCCAGTTCATACATGACATGTTGTTTTAACCGTTTTTACACTGAAAGTCACTAGGACTTACTCAGTCTTTACGACTGACCCTTTTCCTTTCGCCTCTTTTTCTTTCGTCCCCCCCCAGGTTCTCATGGAGGGAATACCGCAGCTTGACCAGCTTTCACATCCAGCTTAAAGAGAAAGAATGTATTGCTTGGATCTTTTTCGTTTTGGACTATGGCTTTGGACAGCAATTATGCGACTTATGCAGTTTATTTATGTTTTCTTTAAATAATGAAATCAAGACAGTTATGAAGATGTTATGTTTTTGGAAGAATTGTAAGACAATTATGGCATGGTTTGCGTAACACGTATTTTAAATGAAATAAAAGTTGTTGTTGTTTTCCGCTGTTCAAAAATATGTGTTATTATATCTGCCTTATCTGCGACTTATACTTATAAACCTCCACCAAAATTAGGGCATTCCCTTTGAGAGTGACCCTAACGGAGGTGGGGTGTTTCAGTTGTAGCTTTGGAAACGTTGTTTCCGTACCTTGTCAACGATGCGCGCGAGTTATTAATTAAATCTTTTTACGTCTTAGAGCTTGTTTTAAGCCTCCTTTACAGTCTACAGACGGAAATTTTTGGAGTATTTTAGGTAACTGAGGTGAAAATTCCACTGTAGGGCGGGAAATGGAATACTTGTAAGCAGGGAAAACGTTAAAATTCTTCGCTTCGATTTCCTTTTTTCAGTTTAGGAGAAATTAAATAGGAAGCAATTATATCGCACGACGTTTGGACGGTAGGGTTTGGATGCAAAATTTGTTGCTTCACACTTTTATTCGTAATTGTGTGAAGATAATGGATGAAAAAGAGTTTTCAAAAAATTGCATTCAGATAGAACTATCAGTACATTTAGGATGTTTTGCATCATGCTTTCAAAAAGGTATTTCAAAAATTTAATGCGTACACATAGGAGGATCCGATTTAGAATCATCTTTCATGCATATTTTATGGTTGAATTACATTATGTACACCATGCACATATACACATGGTTGCAAAGTGGATGTACACAAATTAGTTGCATAGAATAAGACAATAGGAGTCAGAATTTCGGGACAAAATTCTTCTTAAGGAGGGAAGAATGTAACAGCCCAGAATTTTTGGCAATAGAAATAAATTATTAGAATTTCAAAATAAGGAATTTCTGCAAACGATGGAATTTGACCTCGAAGCTTTAACCAATGCGTTCGTCTCGGAATTCTAGTCAATTTTCATGTTTGGAGTTTCAAGAACGGAGTCCGTATGAAAAAGTTACGGACAAAATACGATAAGGGATGGAATATAAATAAATCAGAATAATTATATATTATATACCTTTTTTAACCAGCCTCACCAGGCAGCTAGCGACCCCAACGATTGACCGTAGCGGTCGACCAACGATCGACCCTAGCGATCGACTCACTAGGTGCCAGGACGCCCCGTGATGGGTAGGGTTAAAGGGATTAGGTTATAATATATTATTAAACCAATGGATGGACATAAACTAAAGTAAATCTAACGATTCATGGCCAATTCCACTTATATAAATAAAGGGGTAAGGCCTCATTCTTTTCCATATCTACAGATCTGAAATTATCCCCTTTTCAAATAAATTGTAGATTTATATGAATTTGGGAATTTAGGCCTAAAAGATTATTCAAACTTCGGATTTGGATGCTTTCAGGTGAGTGGGAAATTTACATATATAGTTATAATAGCCTATTTATCTCGTTTGAATTAGATCTCAAAATATATGCCTATTTTCATCAAATCTATTCATAATATTGTTTTAATTGAATAGATACCCGTCAAATCTGCTAGTAAATATTGTCAAAACTTGGAAATTGTAAATTGTGGTTAGGAATAATATTAAGTGTAGGACTCTTGAATTTGTTTATAGATATTTCCTACAATTATGTTGTAAAATGTATTGTAGTTTGTTGTAAGACACTGAGGATTTGGAAATTAGTCCCAATAGCTCTGTTTAAATGTAGTTTCTTCTAAATCCCTTGTTTCAGTGTAAGTTGATGAATTGTGTGGTTTCAAATTTAAAAGAATTATACCTATTTGTGTATGATGTTGTTGGGGTTTTGGCTAAATTGTTGTAAATATGTCGTTTCCCTCTTATAGAACAAAAAGACATTATTTTGAATTCACAAGAGATATGACAAAAAGATTGAAAAAGGGAAAAGTGGTGCAAACGTACATATAAATATAAATATATATATTTGTGCATAGTTTGCATCAACTGTTCCAAAATTATATATATATATATATCTTATGAATTTAAAACATGTCTATTCCACTAATTAGGCATAATTTACAATAACTACAGCTAAAGGTCTTTTTGTAAGATTTGGAACACTATGGCAAGATTGAATGCAAAAAGAAATGTTTGGATATTGATTAAACCAAATCATTAAAAATTAGAAAAATGTAATAAAGAAAATAATTACTTTAACCGCACAAAAAATGTAAATATAATTATATACATTATCCGCCCAAATCTGCGTAAAAGGGTACAATATACATTGTATTGAATGTTTGAACGATATTCAATTATGTAATTATATATGAAAATGTAATCCATATTGAATTAATATATTTGTGGTAACCATTATGGCAATTAATATAATTAATTGCTATAAATAGGACCACAAATCAATAAATAACAATTGCAACCAACGTTGATTGGGGAAAGTGAATATAATAGGATAATGGTTACAATTCCTAAATTGATTAGGAATAATGTTGTAAACCCCAATTAGGGAATTTGGATTATAATTGCACTTAGACACGAGGTTAAGCTCAACTTGTGGTAGAAGTCTTCCCGGAACCGCCTGACAAATCCAGCATCCACAGGTGGTCAGCTTAATGTGAGGGGTCTAATACGTAAATATAAATGTACTAAGACATGAGGTTAAGTTCAACTTGTGGTAGAAGTCTGCCTGGATCTAACCGGCAAATCCAGTATCCACAAGTGGTCAACTTAATGTGAGAGGTTCGGTGCACAATATATATATATATATATATATATAACAATCAACAAATTGACAAGTAAATAAGAATAGTAATTGTCTGTTGGGGTACAACAAATAGATACTTCGGGACTGATAAATGGTTGCCTCAGGAAAATATGACCGTTATGGTCATAAATGGCTATAAAATTAGGGATAGAAACAAATGGGCGTAAAAAGGGGATTAATGGATATTGATTGTTGTCTGAATGATGAGTCCTATTAGGGAAATAATCAAATAAATATCCTAGGGTAAGGGGGATATAACTTTCCCTATTTATACTAGTTATTATGGAACTTATAATTAAAAGTTAGAATTGGACTTGGTTGGTTAATGATGTAAAATATTATTAATCATAGGAACCCGTAACAATAAGAAATCGTATGTGTATAGTATTTCCGTAAAGAGAAACAAAACGGAAAGGACTTAATGACGTAGCCCACTTTATCCCAATAGGGAAAGGTATTAAAGGCTAATGGGGGTACGAACTTAATAATGTTTGCATATAGTCCGCTTCTTGGGTCTTAAGAGGTTGGGGCGGAAGAGTCCACCTGGGAGTAGTTCTTTTAGTTTAGGGATCTTAAATGGCATGAGTATGTAGGGTACCCAAACCCAAAAATTTAAAACGTCAGATATGGCTACCTATCCTACGGGAAGTAGTGTTAACCCCGTTATAAAAACACGGTTCGAAATTAAGAAAATCGGATAAACGGTAACACGTGGCTTGAGAACAGACGTATGGATCATTGGCTTCACAACATATTATAAGTTGTGAGGAAAATATGCACCAGAACATTTAAATTATCTCGCATAGGCCATCCACACACCATCAGGGTACCACGTGACAGATTGGGAAATATTTTTACATGTGAAAACCATTATTATGTCATATGTATGGCACGTCTGTATGCATGGCTTGATATAACATAACATGAAGATACATGGAACAATACAAGAGCATCATATTTTATGGCAATAGTTATTCGGTCCACATCAGCATATATATATATATATATATATATATATATAGGCAAATGGACCGTACATCCGAGGACAAACTTTAGGCCGTTCATGCTTAAAGGCAGTTGGGTCGTCATGACTTTAGATCGTTCTAGGATTCAACATTAGGTCATTGCCGCGTCAGCTAAGTTTCGGGTCGTTCATACAACCTAGTTTAGGTCGTCCGTGTTGGACATTCTTTTGGGTCGTTGAAGAATAATGTTGGGTTGTTCCCATTAGGAGAACACGTGGCATTCTACAATCACTATTTGAGGTACAGGGAATGCCATGTATACATAGTGATCATTCTGTTCGTATGCGGCATGAAATTTCCACACGCATGTACAAAAGGTGAAGAACCACGTGGAACTCCAAGAAGGGCTGATTGCATCTGATACTAACGTAAGTTACTCCATATGGAGGGGAATCATTAGGTCGTTGACAGCTGGCACTACATTAGGTTGTTCCCAGTATAAACGAACAGATTAGTTTGACATAATATGGATTGTACAGATTAAAGTACGATAATATTTCATAGAAAACTCTGGTTTATGTGATCCATATGAAGAATAACAGTGTGGCAACTCTACAGTATGAATCGCCAGTAATTTTTAATGAGTGAGACATGTGGCGTGATGGGATGAGTAGGGGTCATTTTATATGGATGTTAAATCGTATACGAATGCTCAAACCGTGTAAAAGCAAGTGCACGACCAGGTCGTTCACTGTGTAATCATATCAGGTCGTCTAAGAAGAATGGACACGTTAGGTCGTTAACACGACCTATCTTGGGTCGTCCAGTCTACATCCAGGTCGTAATACATGAGTTTACATACGTGAGGCCTGATACATAATTGGAGGATTGGTAGTAGACAGCTGTAACATAATCGGTCCATAGCAATTGTGCAAATGTGATGAATAGTTTAAATAAAGATGCATGGACTACTGCATATGTTAGGTTGTTGGGTTATAACGACCCAAAGCAAGTCATTTATAAAGTTAACACAGCAGATCGTAGGCCGCAAATCAGGCTATATGAATTTCATGGAGGATATGTAACACCCCGTAATTTTAACAACACTAAAAGATAATAAATTTAATAATCATAATTAAGGGAAACAGACAGTACCATTGCGTCCGTCTCAAAATTCTGGTCAAGAGAGACATTTGGTTTGCATAAACGGACACCGTATGAAGAAGTTATGAAGGTTTGAAGTTTGTATACGCATAAGATTATTATATATATAGGGACCAGGAATTCAAAATTCGAAAATCCTATAAGCGGTAAGATTCCCGCCTCAGGAGTGTCGACCGTATAGTAGGGGTGTTGACCTCATAAGGGGGTCGACCCCATAACGGGGGGGGGGGGGGGGAGGGGACCGCGGGGTCGACCCCATAAAGGGGGGTCGACCACCCTAGGGCTGAGGTGGTAGACGATTTCTGGGGGGCTGGCGCTATAAATAAAGGTCCATTTCTCTTCACTGGAAATCAATGGAAGCCAAATGTTGCCGGTGCCTTAATTTAACCGAATTCTTTTCTTTTGCAACTATCAACTAGAGCTAATCAGTTAGAGATTCGAGTTTAGATTCGAGATTCAACACCAACAATTTCTCTTCTATCTTCTAAAATCCAAACACTGTGACTTTAGTTAATTTTAGATTTAAATGACTAAAAGTAAATGTGATATGAATGTGATTTGGATCTGCTATAAATTATGAATCTATGATATCCTTGGATCTAAACCTTTCTCATGCTAGATCTATTTTTATAAATCTAATTCTCTTGTGGTTAATTTATCATGTCACATATGTGGATCTTAACCTTTATCTATGTTTATGGTTAATTTGGATCTGTCATTATTTGGACATATAAAATATTGCTTATATGTAATTCTCCCTCCAAATCATCTTGTACCTATCATGTGGTGGTTAATTTAGATCAGTCATCAATTAGACATATGAATCCTTATTTAGATCTATTCACGCCTGTTAGAACATCCTTATTATGTTAGAACTAGTTATATCATCACCTGTTCACTAGATCTACTTTTATGTCCACCTTATTATTATGCCAATTACATGTCTATGCTAGTATGTATGTATATATATATATATATACATATATATACATATATATATATATATGCTAGTTATGTTAGAATAATCACTATCGTCATCTTCCCATCACCTTTCCCTTTTTATTGTTTATGGCCAGGCTACTCTCTAGCCTAGGCATGCCGCCAAATATATGCGAATGCGTTAGTTAGGGAACGGGGGAAAATATTAGAATTGGCATAATTTGTATAATGAATATGAATTTGGACATATAATTCACTATGAGTATAATTGGGTAAATGGTAATGAACACCTATAAGACATAGGTAATTAATTGGTTAAAATGCTTAGGACTACATTAATTAGAAACTGTAATTTCATTTATGACATGAGGTTAAATTACATTTGTGGTGGAAGTCTGCCCGGACCCGACCGACACATCTAGCAACCGCAAATGTTGGATCTAATGTAAGGGGTCTAAGTGCACAAATACGAGATGGGCTAAGACACGAGGTTAGGCCCAACTTGTGGAAGAAGTCTGCCCGGACCCTACCGGCGTATCCAGCATCCACAAGTTGTAGGCCTAATATGGGAGATCTAGCCCATTATAACCGTAAATGGACATGGTAACAAATTGGAATACATAACCTAGTCGGATCCATAGGGATTGTGTGAACATGAACATGAATAGGGGTTAAGTAAACATGATTGAATAATGAGAGGGTTAAGTTAAGAATATCTGAGATGGGTGGGTAATATTTAAATATAGGCCCACAAGACTTAACCAATTGTGATTATGTATTAAAGACACCTATAGGTAAGCATAACCGGTAGAAAGATTGGGGTTATATAAATAAAACCTGTGAAAAACCCAGTGGGGAATACAAGACAAAGGGCAGAGCTTGTATCATATTGTGTGTGTAACACCCCGAATTTGTACCAACACTAAAAGAGGATTAATTAAATAATAATTAATTTAATATTCAGAATTAGAGGAAACAACCTGCACCATTGTGTCCGTCTCGAAATTCTGGTCAAGATAGACATTTGGTTTGCATAAAACAGACATCGTATGAGGACGTTACGAGGGTTTTAAGTTTGTATACGCGTAGAAAAATTATATACACACGTATGAGTCAGAGCTGAGTCAGAATTCTATCTAGAACAGTTCGAATTTGAAAAATTCGTCAGAGCGGCAAAATTCCCGCTCTAGGGGTCGACCCCTAGAGGGGTGTCAACCTAGGGGTTGACCCACCCACAGGGGTGTCGACACCCCTAGGGCTGAGGTGGCAGTCGGTTTCAAAGGGCTCTGCAGCTATAAATATGTGGCTATTTCTCATATTTTCTTCATTAGAAGTCATGGAGGCCATATGCTGCTGAGTGCGAACTGAACCGTTTTCTACAACAACATACTTTGCAAATCAAATTCAGAAATTCTAGATCCGTTCTTTCTCAATTCTCTAAACCTAACGCTGTGAGTTTCTAGTTGTTTTTAGGTTTGGATAAATGAAAGTAAATTGTGAAAGACTATGACTTGGATATGTTGTAAAGTATGATTCTATGCAAGTGTTAAATCATATACTATGTCAAGATAGATCTAATTCCCTAGATCTAATACAACTGTGATTATTCTATTATGTTGTCTATGTGGATCTAAACTTGTAACTGTATTATGGTGAATGTACATCTATTGGACAGTTGTAACATTGGCTAGATCTAGTTCTTTATGTGAATCACCTTTCACCTGTCATATTGTGATTAGTTTAAATATGTTGTAAACTTGACATGTGAAGCCATTTTTAGATCTAAACATGTTGCTATGTCACCCTAATTATGCTAGATCTAAATAGCTAGACTAGATCTCATTATGTTGCTTTTACATCGTAGTTGCCACAAGTTCATTAGTTTTATGTCCACCTTGTTATGATGAAAATTACATGTCCACTCACCTTGTTATCATGTTAAGTTTATGTGTATGCCAAGACATGTTGAAAAACTATCATCCTTTGTCATATTCCCTTTTTCATTATTGTGGCTAGACTACTTTATAGCCTAGATGCCGCCAAAATACGTGTGAATACATTAGTTAAGAAACAGGGGGAAAGTGGTTTATAATTGGCATAATTTTATGTAATATTGGACATACAATTCAAATAGGGAAACATAGAAATAATTACCTATAATGACATAGGTAGATTTGGATAAAAATGGAATGTTTAGTAATTACAATTGGGAATTGTAATTGTACTTATGACACGAGGTTATGTTGCATTAGTGGCGGAAGTCTGCCCAGACCCAACCGGCATATCCAGCAGCCACTAATGTTGAACCTAATGTGGGTTGTCTAAGTACGTAAATATGAATCGGGCTATGACACGAGGTTAGGCCCAACTGTGGAATAAGTCTGCCCGGACCCGGCCGGCATATCCAGCATCCATATGTTGTAGGCCTAATGTGGGAGGTCTAGCCCATTATAAAACCATAAATGGACATGGTAAAGGAATTGGACTACTTAACCTAATTTAAAGATTGTATGATTATAAACTTAAGTTAGGGTTAAGTAAAATTGGAAGGGTAGTGGATGGGTTAAGTAAATTAGAGGGGGTGGGTAATATTTATATATAGGCCCACGAACTTAATCCAATAAGGTTATGTAATTAAAGACACCTAGTTGTATACATAACCAGTAGATAATGTAATGAAGTTATGTAATTAAAGACACCCTTTTGGGTAAGCCTAACAGGTATAAGGCTATGTAATTAAAGACACCTAAGGTTATACATAGTCAGTGGAAAACCTAGTGGGGATACAAGATAAGGGGAGAGCTTGTATCCTAATGTGTGGGACCCATTTCAGTCAGTAACCTGGAGTAAGTATCAAATAAAGAACTCCGTACTAGGCGGAGAAGGGGCACGCTTACTAATTGATTGTAAGAGATCCAAACGAGACGGACGGTGTGGGCGACGCGTACCGACCGGGGTCATATGCGTGCATGGGCTGGGCAGAGGGGGCTAAGACGACCGTGACACCAGTAGATAGGGATGTAAATCGGTCGGCTGGACCGGACGGAGGTGTGTTCAGTTTCTATCCTAAAAAAAATCGGACCGAACACGGACCGAACCAAATTTTTCTCAAACATATTTCGTTGTCCTAATTCGTGTCCAAAATAAAATCGGTCGTACACGGACACGATCGGACTAGGTCGGACTCGGTCGGACATGGCTATTTATATCACATTTTACTAGATTTTCTCTCAACTATACGCCAAATTTCAAGTAATTCGGACGAATTCGGACGAGTCCGGATTGGACATGATTTTTTCTTGTACAAATCTTGTTGTCCTAACTCGTGTCCTAAATGAAAATCAGACAGACTCGGAGGGACGTATTTCGGTCACTGACACGAACAGACGTCGGACATTCGAACAAAATTTACAGCCCTACCAGTAGATATGGTTGTGCACATCTTGGGTTGCCAGTTTAGGAAGTGATACCTCCTATTGTGGGGCCAACACAGGATATCTACGGGGTAGGGAGCCGATCGATTAGGGTAGTGGTTATGGTATACTTGGACGTATTCCCTAAGCCTACCAACTTGTAGTGGAAGGGATCATCACATTTCAGTTATACTAGTAATAATGCAGAGTAATCATTAGTGAGGCACATACACCTTTTCTTGCTTACCTTGTCACACCTACCATTTATGCAGTGATCTCTCTCTTATCAATTTTATATGCCTATCATGTTGCTTTTGTTTATCTACTGGCTAAAAGTAACTAGACTCGCCAGACATTATGTCTGACCCTGTTATTTCTCCTTCTTTCTTCCGTTTCCCCCCAGGTTCTCAGGGAGGAAACACTCAGACTTAATCAGAACTCAGATATCATCTTGCTAGGAGCTACTTCTAAAGTATGGCTCAAGCTTTTGTCTCTACTATGGCTTAACTCTTTTAATTAGGGAAAATTATGCTTTTTATTTACTTATGTACTCTGATGGTGCAAGACAGAAGTTATTTTATTGTAATGGTTTTTGTGACTTATGAAATTGTGGACCACGATATTATGCTTTATAGTTGAAATAAAAATTTAAAATTTTCGCTGCTGCCTTATTTATATCTGTCTTATAATTATTCTGGTTCTGTTTACCTATAGCGCTTCACAAAACTTAATGCATTCCCTTAGTGAGTGACACTAACGGACGTGGTGTGTCACACTTGGTATCAGAGCTGAAGGTTACTAGATTAGAAAAAAGTTTTTGAAAATTATTTTCAAAAAGGTTTTAAAAGAAAGCAATTTCAAAAGAAAAGTCTGTTTTAAAAAACATTCCCCAAAAGGCCATTCTATGGGAACGAGACATTCGTAGAAGCTCAGAACTGGACTAAGGAGACCGAGGACTTATTCATAATCTTTGAAGTGGAGGACCGAAGAAAGATTCAGTTAGCTGCTTGGCTGTTAAAGGACGAAGCCTCATTTTGGTAGGAAATCACCCAAGCTGAGCATCCGGTGGAAACTTGGGAAGATTTTAGATAGAGGTTCGTAATTAAATTTCTTTCCCAAGCTGAGAGAAGCATACATATGGAGAGGTTCTTAGCACTCAAACAAAGAAATTTGACGGTAAAGGAGTATGTGAACAAGTTCAACCATCTGGCTAGGTTCGGGTTAGAGTTGGTGGATACACCGCACAAAAAGGCTTTGCGGTTTGCTAAACAGCTGAATGAGCCTCTACATAGTTTAGCTATGTCCCATATTCCAATGGGGGCCACCTTTGAAAAGCTTGTTGATATGGCCCTAATGCATGAGGAGGACAGGGGAGAAAAGAAGGAAAAAAAGCTGAGGGGACATCGCATAATAAGAAGGTGTGGCCCAAGAAGTGGCAGCAACAACAACAATAACAACAGCAATAGCAAAAGAAAGGAAGGAAAGATGATAAAGGCAAGGATAAGAGAAAATGTCATAATTGTGGAAAGGAGGGTCACTTGATCAAATATTGCAAGAGAAGGAAAGCCAATTGCTTTAATTGCGGAGAGGTCGGACACTTCTCTAAAGAGTGCCCGAAGAAACAGGGATCGTAGGGACAAGGTCAAAGAGCAGGGACTTCTGGAGGGAAGGTGCATGCTCTCACGATCAGTGATCCTAAAAGAGGTAGAAATTTTTTTGTAGAAAGTTTAGTTTCTCTTTCAAACCATCCAGCTAGAACACTTTTTGATTCTGGTGCTTTATATCCGTTTATATCTAGTTCTGTGGTTGAATCTCTGCACTTAGTTACTAGTATGGTAGTAGATCCCGTAGTTGTTTCAAACCCCATTGGTGGCTCGGCTCATTTATCGATGATTTGTCTGGGTTTGAAAATATCTTTATTAGGCGTCGAGTTTGGATGCGACGCGTATGTGCTTGGGTTTATGGGATATGGGTTGATTTTAGGAATGGATTGGCTTAACACGTAAGGGGCCATTTTGGATTGTGAGAGGAGGGTTGTTAGACTCCTGACTTGTTATGGGAAGACCCTCGAAGTTTCTTGTGACCCCCAAGGGTCTATTATGCTTAGCTTCCTAGAGTCTATAGATGCATCCATAAATGATTTGAAATCTGATCAAGTGATTCAAGATTATTCCGATGTTTTTGATGAGGTACGGGGTTTACCTCCAAGGCGCGAGATTGACTTCCGCATATATCTGGTGGACAATGCAAAGCCAGTTGCATTACCAGTGCGCCACATGGGTCCAAGGGAGAGGATGGAGCTGAGTAAGCAAATAGGGGAGCTACTTGAGAAAGGGTTTATCAGACGAAGCATATCTGAATGGGGTGCTCCAGTAGTATTTGCAACTAAGGCGGATGGTTCACTTCGTTTCTGCGTTGACTATAGAGAATTGAATAAGCTCACCAAGAAGAATAAGCACCCACTTCTGAGGATTGATGATTTATTTGATCAGCTTGTTGGTTCCTCGGTATTTTCTCAGTTGGAATTGGCTACCGGTTCCATCAGTTGAGGGTGGTTGAGGACAGCATAGATAAGACTGCTTTTAGAACTCCGGACGGTTTCTTTGAATGGCTAGTTATGCCATTTGAGTTGACAAATGCACCCGCCTATTTTGATGATTTGATGAGTATGGTGTTTCGGGAGTTCCTAAACAAATTTGTCGTAGTCTTTATTGATGATATTTTGATCTTCTCCAAGAATGAAGAAGAGCATGCCCAACATTTGAGAGAAGTTTTAAAAACTCTCCGTGACCATCAGCTTAAGGCAAAGTTCTCCAAATGCCATTTTTGGAGAAAAGAGGTGAGATTCTTAGGGCATGTAGTCTCCAAAGATGGGATAGTTGTAGGTCCCGCCAAGGTGGTTGTAGTGCAAGATTGGCAGATTCCTAAAAATGCAACCGAGGTGAGAAGCTTTCTTAGGTTGGCAGGTTATTATAGGAAGTTCATTAAGGACTTCGTGAA
This sequence comes from Allium sativum, assembly GCA_030737875.1. NCBI lineage: Eukaryota > Viridiplantae > Streptophyta > Magnoliopsida > Asparagales > Amaryllidaceae > Allium > Allium sativum. Next base: position 619,083,324 of record CM060915.1, on the reverse strand, counting down.
GATATCAGCCCCTCTCACTAGGCTGACAAAGAAGAATTTGGCATTCTCATGGGACATAGACTGTGATGTTGCTTTCCAACGACTGAAGAGGGCTATGACAATAGCCCCAGTCTTGACCTTGCCCGATGGTAGTAAAGTGTTTACTCTTTACACTGATGCATGCAGTACAGGGCTTGGTGCTGTTCCGATGCAAAAAAGAAAAGTAATATGTTATGGGGGTAGACAGTTGAGAGTTCATAAGAAGAAGTACCCCACCCATAATCTAGAACTAGCTTCCATATTATTCGCGTTAAAGACGTGGCATCATTATTTACTTGGAGAAAAGTTCGAGTTATACACCGATCATAAATCTCTCAAGTATCTATTCTCACAGAAGGATCTAAACATAAGGCAACAACGGTTGATGGACTTGTTAGCTTCATACGATTTTGAGATTGCTTATACCCCTGGCAAGGGTAATGTGGTGGCAGACGCACTAAGCAGGCAGAGGGTGGCCTTGAGTCCTCTGTTTGTGGAGAGAAAGAACTTGGAGTTCATATCAGCTTTTGATTTTAGACCCTTCATCGAGGTTTTGCCGGATTTGTTTGCATCCTTAGAGATACAACCAACTCTTATGGACCAGATAGGAGCTTTGCAACAAGGTGACCCACAGATTCTAGACATCATGGATAAGCTCAGAAGAGGGGAGACTTCTAGTCACCTCAGTAGATATGACGTAGATGAAAAGGAGTGGTTGCGACGAGATGGAAGGCTTTGTGTTCCTCAAACTGGAAGCTTGGTAAAGGAAGTTGTAGAAGAAGCCCACCATTCTAAGATGACTATTCATCCAGGTGGTGACAAGATGTATAGAGACATGAAGAGGGTTTTATTTTGGCCTGGGATGAAGAAAGATATGGCCGAATTTGTTTCTCAATGTTTAGTTTGCCAGCAAATCAAAGCTGAGCAAAAGAAGCCCAGTGGATTACTTCATCCGTTTGAGGTTCCGCAGTGGAAATGGAAGAGCGTCTCTATGGATTTCATAGATGGGTTGCCTAGATCGAAGAAAGGTAACACCAGTATTTGGGTGGTAGTGGATAGACTCACTAAGAGCGCTCACTTCATTCCAGTTAAGAGTAAGAGGACGACATCATGGTTGGCAGCAATTTATGTTTGTGAGATAGTTCGTCTTCATGGAGTACCTTCCAACATCGTGAGCGATCGTGACCCCATCTTTACCAGCGAATTTTGGAGGAGCTTGCAAGAAGCATTAGGTACATAGTTGTGTTTGAGCACCGCTTATCATCATCAGACCGACGGACAGACGGAGAGGGTGAACTGGATTCTTGAAGATCTTTTAAGGCTATGTATCCTAGACTTCGGAGGGACTTGGGAAGAGCATCGTCCATTAGTATAGTCTGCCTATAATAACAGCTATCAAGCCAGCATCGGCATGGCACCCTTCGAAGCATTGTATGGATGACCCTGTAGATCGCCAACTTGTTGGTGGGAATCTACAGAAAGATTATTACTTGGACCAGATATGGTTAGGGAAACATCCGAAAAGATTGACCTTATTCGATGGCGGATAAAGACAGCTCAAGATAGGTAGAAGTCCTATGCAGACAAGAGAAGGACTGACATCGAATTCAAAGTGGGAGACTTGTTTTTTATCAAAGTATCGCCTTTAAGGAATGTAGTTCGCTTCGGATCAGTAGGGAAGTTGGCACCTAGGTTTGTGGGACCATTTCCCATAACCGAGAGGATTGACCAAATGGCCTACCGAGTAAAGCTCCCAGAAAATCTATTTGGTGTTCATGACGTTTTCCACGTCTCTCATCTGCGGAAGTGCCTGCATGACACCGTGGAAGTTGTTGAGCCGAGTATGTTGGAAGAAGTCGAAGTGGAACGGGAGGCGACAGTTGGATGAGTCCCTACCCGTATTCTTGGGTTAGAGGTTAAGAAGCTACGCAATAAGGAGATCAAGTTTCTAATGGTTCAATGGGGAGATAACCCAGAAGATGCAACTTGGGAGACCGAAGACAAGATTCGTGCTTCGTACCCTTTTCTTTTCGAGGGTATGTTCTTAACTCCTTTTCCTAAGTTTTACCAGTGCTTATTTCTATCAATAGAGTATATCTTATCCATAATATTTTCGACCTTTAGATAGGAATCCTATGGATGTAAACATGTGTTTGAAACATGTTATGTTTGATGGATGCAAGTGGATGCAAGTGTTTGCTAGTGGTTGCCTGTGGACGCATATACACACACGCTAGGCACTAAGATCGGCTCAATCACTCTCATACTGCATATGGATGTGCATGAATTTTCTTTTCTTTTATGAATGGAAATGGATGAGTTAACATGTGGATGTTGCATTTGGACGAATGAATGTGCACACATATAGAACTTATATGATACGATAGGTTTATTTGCATACATATTGGATTCATGGCACTAACATACATTGCATTAAGGAGGTCAACTGAATCAGTAGACCGTCTAATCTTCGCAGTAGTGTTGGGACATATACACACACCTTCACATATATTCATATAAGCATTAGAAATCTCTAAGGACAATGGATGCCAGTGATTGGTAGATGAGTAGATGGATGATGGATGGTAGGATATGCATTCTTCTCAACTTAGAGATTTCAGAACGAAATCCTTTGAGTAGGGGAGAATGTAACACCCCGAATTTGTACTGACACTAAAAGAGGATAAATTAAATAATAATTAATTTAATATTCATAATTAGAGGAAACGGACTGCACCAATGCGTCTGTCTCGAAATTCTAGTCAAGATAGACATTTGGTTTGCGTAAAAAGGACACCGTATGAGGAAGTTATGAGGGTTTTAAGTTTGTATACGCACAAAAAAATTATATACATATATATGAGTCAAAGATGAGTCAGAGCTGAGTCAGAATTCTATCCAAAACAGTTCGAATTTGAAAAGTTCGTAAGAGCGGCAAAATTCCCGCTCTAGGGGGTCGACCCCTCTAGAGGGGTGTCAACCTAGGGGTCGACCCCCCTGAAGGGGTGTTGACCTACCCACAGGGGTGTCGACACCCCTAGGGCTGAGGTGGCAGTCGGTTTCAAAGGGCTCTGTAGCTATAAATATGTGGCTATTTCTCATATTTTCTTCATTAGAAGTCATGGAGGCCATATGCTACTGAGTGCGAACTGAACCGTTTTCTACAACAACATACTTTGCAAATCAAATTCAGAAATTCTAGATCTGTTCGTTCTCAATCCTCTAAACCTAACGCTGTGAGTTTCTAGTTGTTTTTAGGTTTGGATAAATGAAAGTAAATTGTGAAAGACTATGACTTGGATATGTTGTAAAGTATGATTCTATGCAAGTGTTAAATCATATACTATGTCATGATAGATCTAATTCCCTAGATCTAATACAATTGTGATTATTCTATTATGTTGTCTATGTGGATCTAAACTTGTAACTGTATTATGGTGAATGTACATCTATTGGACAGTTGTAACATTGGCTAGATCTAGTTCTTTATGTGAATCACCTTTCACCTGTCATATTGTGATTAGTTTAAATATGTTGTAAACTTGACATGTGAAGCCATTTTTAGATCTAAACATGTTACTATGTCACCCTAATTATGCTAGATCTAAATAGCTGGACTAGATCTCATTATGTTGCTTTTACATCGTAGTTGCCACAAGTTCATTAGTTTTATGTCCACCTTGTTATGATGAAAATTACATGTCCACTCACCTTGTTATCATGTTAAGTTTATGTGTATGCCAAGACATGTTGAAAAACTATCATACTTTTTCATATTCCCTTTTTCATTATTGTGGCTAGGCTACTTTATAGCCTAGATGCCGCCAAAATACGTGAGAATACATTAGTTAAGAAACAGGGAAAAAGTGGTTTATAATTGGCATAATTTTATGTAATATTGGACATACAATTCAAATAGGGAAACATAGAAATAATTACCTATAATGAAATAGGTAGATTTGGATAAAAATGGAATGTTTAGTAATTACAATTAGGAATTGTAATTGTACTTATGACACGAGGTTAAGTTGCATTAGTGGCGGAAGTCTGCCCGGACCCGACCGGCATATCCAGCAGCCACTAATGTTGAACCTAATGTGGGATGTCTTAGTACATAAATACGAATCGGGCTATGACACGAGGTTAGGCCAACTATGGAATAAGTCTGCCCGGAACTGACCGACATATCCAGCATCCACATGTTGTAGGCTTAATGGGGGAGGTCTAGCCCATTATAAAACCATAAATGGACATGGTAAAAGAATTGGACTACTTAACCTAATTTAAAGATTGTATGATTATGAACTTAAGTTAGGGTTAAGTAAAATTGGAAGGGTAGTGGATGGGTTAAGTAAATTAGAGGGGGTGGGTAATATTTATATATAGGCCCACGAACTTAACCCAATAAGGTTATATAATTATAGACACCTAGTGGTATACATAACCAGTAGATAATGTAATGAAGTTATGTAATTAAAGGCACCCTTTAGGGTAAGCATAACTGGTATAGAGCTATGTAATTAAATACACCTAAGGTTATACATAGTCAGTGGAAAACCTAGTGGGGATACAAGACAAGGGGGAGAGCTTGTACCATATTGTGTGGGACCTATTTCAGTCAGTAACCCGGAGTAAGTATCAAATAAAGAACTCCGTACTAGGCGGAGAAGGGGCACGTTTACTGATTGATTGTAAGAGATCCAAACGAGACAGACTGTGTGGGTGACACAAACCAACTGGGGACATGTGCGTGCATGGGCCGGGCAGAGGAAGCTAAGACGAACGTGGCACTAGTACATATGGTTGTGCACATCTTGGGTTGCCGGTTTAGGAAGTGATAACTCCTATTGTGGGGTCAGCACAGGATATCTACAGGTTAGGGAGCCGATCGATTAGGGTAGTGGTTAGGGTATACTTGGACGTATGCCCTAAGCCTACCAACTTATAGTGGAAGGGATCATCTCATTTCAGTTATACTAGTAATAGTGCAGAGTAATCATTAGTGAGACACACACACCTTATCTTGCTTACCTTGTCACACCTGCCATTTATGTAGTAATCTCTCTCTTATCAACTTTATATGCCTATCATGTTGCTTTTATTTATCTACTGGCTAAAAGTAACTAGACTCGCCAGACTTTTTGTTTGACCCTATTGTTTTTCCTTCTTTCTTCCGTTTCCCCCCAGGTTCTCAGGGAGGAAACACTCAGACTTAATCAGGACTCAGATATCATCTTGCTAGGAGCTACTTCTGAAGTATGGCTCAAGCTCTTGTCTCTACTATTGCTTAACTCTTTTAATTGGGGAAATTATGCTTTTTATTTACTTATGTACCCTGATGGTGCAAAACAGAAGTTATTTTATTGTAATGGTTTTTTGTGACTTATGAAATTGTGGACCACGGTATTATACTTTATGGTTGAAATAAAAATTTAAATTTTCTGCTACTGCCTTATTTATATCTGTCTTGTAATTATTCTATGTTTGTTTACCTATAGCGCTTCACGAAACCTTATGCATTCCCTTAGTGAGTGACATTAACGGACGTAGGGTGTCATAGTGTGGGACCCGTTTCAGTCAGTAACCCGGAGTAGGTATCAAACAAAGTACTCCGAACTAGACTGGAGAAGGGGCACGCTTACTGAACTGATTGTAAAAGATCCCGACGTGGAGGACGGTGTAGGCGGCGCAAACCGACCGGGTCATGTGCGTGCATAGGCCGGGCAGAGGGGGATAATACGACCATGACACCTGTAGATATGGGACTGTGCGTATCAGCGAAGGGTTGCTTCTTTTGGACGTGATACATCCTACGGTGGGGCCGACATAGAGCATCTACGCGGATTAGGGAGCCGATCGATTAGGGTGGTAGTTAGGGTACATTTGGACATATGCCTAAGTCTACCACCTTATAATGGAAGGGATCATCTCATTCTGGTTGTACTAGTAGTAGTGCAGAGTAATCATTAGGGAAGCATATACATTCCATCCTTTTACCTTGTCATGCTTACCTTTTATGTAGTTATCTCTCTCTTATTCACTTTATATGCCTGTCATGCTACTTTTATTTATTTAATTACTGAAAGTAACTGGACTCGCCAGACTTTATGTCTGACCCTTTTTGTTTCCTCTTCTTTCTTCCGTTCACCCCCCCATGTTTCCAGGGCGGGAACACTCAGGCTTGACCGTGATTCTGCTTTTATCTTGCTAAGGAGTTGCTCTTGAAATATTGCTCAATTCCTTATCTCTACTATGGCTTTGTCTCTTTTTGGGGAATTATGCTTTTTATGTACTTTGATGGAACGAGACAAAAAGTTTTATGTTTTTTGTAATGGCTTTTACGTAGTTTCAGAATTGTGATATTTTGGACTTGATGTTATGATTTATGTTTGAAATAAAAATTTGAATTCTGTTGTTTCTTTTATATCTGTCTTGTAATGTTTCTATTTCTGTTTACCTATAACGTTTCATGAAACTTAATGCATTCTCTTAATGAGTGACATTAACGGACGTGGGGTGTCACACTTGGTATTAGAGCTGAAGGTTACCAGATAAGATAAAAGTTTTTGAAAATTAATTTTCAAAATGGGTTTAAAAGAAAGCATTTTCAAAAAGAAAATTCTGTTTTGAAAATCATTCCCCAAAAAGCCATAAGTAATATCTTTCGATCCCTTGTCTGAATCCTTTTCCTTTTCTTTTTCAGCATGTTTGGGGAACCTAATATTCCAGAGGGAGTTACGGTACCAGGCTGGTTCTGTAGGTATCTGGAGGCCACCGTGCCTTCCGAAGGCCAAGGAAACATTCGTCCCCTAGCAGCACCCGTCGTTCCTCCTCCTCCGCGTGCAGACAACTTCTCTAAGATCTGCAAAGATTTCCGTGCCATGGGAGGAAAGTCATTCCATGGAACCGAGACGTTCGTAGGGGCAAGGAATTGACTTAAGGAGACCGAGGACTTCTTTATAATCTTTGAAGTAGAAGATCGAAGGAAGATTCAGTTAGCTGCCTGGCTACTGAAAGATGAAGCTTCTTTTTGGTGGGAAGTTACCCAAGCCGGACGTCCGGTGGAGACATGGGATGATTTTAGACAGAGGTTTGAAATGAAGTTTCTTTCCTAAGCTGAGAAAAGCATGCAAATGGAGAGGTTCTTGGCGCTCAAACGAGGAAACTTGACTGTTAAAGAATATCTGAACAAATTCAACCAGCTAGCGAGGTTTGGATTAGAGTTGGTGGACACTTCGCATAAGAAGGCTTTGCGGTTTGTCAAAGGACTTAATGAGCCCCTTCATGGGTTGGCTATGTCCCACATTCCAATAGGGGAAACTTTTGAAAGGCTTGTTGATATGGCCTTGATGCATGAGGAGGACAAGGGAAAAAAGAAGGAGGTTAAAGCTGAGGAAACAATGCAAAACAAGAAGACATAGCCCAAGAAAGGACAACAACAACAGCAACAAAAGAAATGCGGAAAGAATGACAAGACCAAGGATAAGAGGAAGTGTCACAGTTGTGGGCAAGAAGGTCACTTGGTGAAGGACTGTAAAAGAAGGAAGAATTCTTGCTTCAATTGCGGAGAGGTCGGACACTTTGCTAGGGAGTTCCCGAAGAAGCAGGGACAAGGTCAAAGGGAAGGAACTTCTGGAGGGCAGGTGCATGCTCTCGCAATCAGTGCTCCTGGTAGAGGTAGAAAAATTTCTGTGGAAGGTTTAATTTCTCTTTCAAATCATTTTATTAGAACACCTTTTGATTCGGGCGCTTCACATTCATTTATATCTAGTTCTGTGGTTGAATCTCTGCACTTAAATATTAGTATGGTAGTGGATCCCGTTATTGTCTCAAACCCCATTGGTGGTTCGGCTTATTTGTCTATGATTTGTCGGGGTTTGAGGATATCTATCTTAGGCGTCGAGTTTGAATGCGACGCGTATGCTCTCAGGTTTATGGGCTATGGGTTGATTCTAGGGATGGATTGGCTAACCACGTATGGTGCCATTCTAGATTGCGAGAGGAGAGTCGTTAGGCTTTTGTCTTATCATGAGAAGACCCTCGAGATTTCTTGTGACCCACAAGGGTCGGTTATGCTTAGTTTCCTGGAGTCTCTTGATGCATCTATAGATGATCTGCAATCTGTTCCACTAGTCCGAGAAGATTCTGATGTTTTTGATGAGGTACGATGTTTAACTCCGAGGCGCTGATCGATTTCCGTATATATCTGGTGGACAATGCAAAGCCAGTTGCATTACCAGTGTGCCATATGGCTCTGAGGGAAAGGAGGAAGCTGAGTAAACAAGTAGGGGAGCTACTTGAAAAAGGGTTTATCAGGCGAAGCATATCTGAATGGGGTGTTACAGTAGTATTCGCAACTAAGGAGGATGGTTCACTTCGCTTGTGTGTGGATTATAGAGAGTTGAATAAACTCACCAAGAAGAACAGACACCCGCTCCCGAGGATTGATGATTTATTTGATCAGCTTGTTGGTGCCTCGGTTTTTTCTCAGTTAGACTTGGCCACGGGGTTCCATCAGTTGAGGGTGGTTGAAGACAGTATAGATAAGACTGCTTTAAGAATTCCGTATGGTTTCTTTGAATGGCTAGTTATGACTTTTGGGTTGACGAATGCACCCGCCTATTTTGTTGATCTAATGAGTAGCGTGTTTCGGGAGTTTCTAAATAAATTTTTCGTGGTCTTTGTTGATGATATCTTGATCTTCTCCAAGAGCGCAGAATAGCATGCCCAACATTTGAGAGAAGTTTTGAAAACTCTCCGTGTGCATCAGCTTAAGGCAAAGTTCTCCAAATGCCACTTTTGGAGAAAAGAGGTGAGATTCTTAGGGCATGTAGTCTCCAAAGAAGGGATAACTGTAGATCCTACAAAGGTAGTTGCAGTGCAAGATTGTCAAATTTCAAAAAATGCAATAGAGGTGAGAAGCTTTCTTGGATTGTCAGGTTATTATAGGAAGTTCATTAAGGACTTCGCCAAGATATCAGCCCCACTTACCAGGCTGACAAAGAAGAACTTGGCATTTTCATGGGATATAGATTGTGAGGTTGCTTTCCAACGGTTGAAGAGAGCTCTGACAACAGCCTCAGTCTTGACCCTGCCTGATGGGTGCAAAATATTTATGGTTTACACTGATGCATGTGGTGCAGGGCTTGGTGCGGTTTTGATGCAAGAAGAATAGGTAGTGTGTTATGGGGGTAGACAGTTAAGAGTTCATGAGAAGAACTATCCTACTCATGATTTAGAGCTAGCTGCCATAGTATTCACACCTAAGATGTGGCGTCGTTATTGGCTTGGAGAGAAGTTCAAATTGTACACTGGTCATAAATCTCTTAAGTACCTGTTCTCGCAAAAGGATCTTAATTTAAGGCAACAAAGGTGGATGGAGTTCCTAGCTTCTTATGATTTTGAAATCGCTTATTCCCCCGGCAACGGTAATGTGGTGGATGACGCACTAAGTAGGTAGAGGATGGCCTTAAGTCCTCTGTTTGTGGAAAGGAAGAGCTTGGAGTTCATATCAACTTTCGACTTTAGACCCTCCATCGAGATTTTGCCTGATTTATTTTCATCGCTAGAAATACGACCAACTCTTATGGATCAGATAGGAGCTTCACAGCGAGATGATCTACAGATTTTAGACATCATGGATAAGCTCAGAAAAGGGTAGACTTCTAGTCACCTTAGTAGATATTCCATTGATGGAAAAGGGTGGTTGCGACAAAATGAAAGGCTTTGTGTTCCTCAAACGGGAAGCTTGATAAAGGCAGTCCTAGAAGAAGCCCACCATTCTAAGATGACTATTCATCCAGGTGGTGATAAGATGTACAGAGCCATGAAGAGGGTTTTCTTTTGGGCTAGGATAAAGAAAGATGTGGCAGAGTTTGTTTCTGAATGTTTGGTTTGTCAGCAAGTCAAAGATGAGCAAAAGAAGCCCGGTGGTCTACTTCAGCCTTTGGAGGTTCCACAGTGGAAGTGGGAGAGCATCTCCATGGATTTCATAGATTGTTTGCCTAGATCAAAGAAAGGAAACACCAATATCTGGTTTGTGGTGGATAGACTTACTAAGAGCTCTCATTTCATTCTAGTTAAGAGTAAGAGGACGACATCATGGTTGGCAGCAATTTACGTTCGTGAAATAGGTTATCTTCACGGAGTACCTTCCAGCATCGTAAGCGATCGTGACCCCATCTTAACCAGTGAATTTTGGAGGAGCTTACAAGAAGCATTTGGTACACAATTGTGTTTGAGCATCGCTTATCATCCTCAGACCGATGGACAGACGGGGAGTGTGAATAGAGTTCTTGAGGATCTTTTAATGTTGTTCATCCTAGATTTCGGAGGGACTTGGGAAGAGCTTCTTCCTTTAGTAGAGTTTGCCTACAACAACAGTTATCAAGCTAGCATTGGTATGGCACCCTTTGAAGCATTATACGGACGACCCTGTAGATCACCAACTTGTTGGTGGGAATCTACAGAAAGATTATTACTTGGACGTGATATGGTTAGAGAAACGTCCGAGAAAATTGATCTTATTCGATGGTGGATGAAGACATCCCAAGATTGGTAGAAATCTTACGCAGACAAGAGAAGTACTGACATCGCATTTGAAGTGGTAGACTTAGTTTTTATTAAAGTATCACCTCTGAGGAATGTGGTTCGCTTCGGATCTGTAGGGAAGTTGGCACCCAGATTTGTGGGACCATTTCCCATAATCGAAAGGATCGGCCAAATGGCCTACAGAGTAAAGCTCCCAGAAAATCTATCTGGCATTCATGATGTTTTCCACGTTTCACATCTGCGGAAGTGCTTGCATGACACCACGGAATATGTTGAGCCAAGTATATTAGAGGAAGTAGAAGTGGAACGGGAGGCAACAATTAGACGAGTTCCTACCCGTATTCTTGGATCAGAAGTTAAGAAGTTACGCAATAAAGAAATCAAGCTGATAAAGGTTCAATGCGGAGATAACCCAGAGGATGCGACTTGACAGATCGAAGACAAGATTCGTGCGTCGTACCCTTTCTTTTTCGAGGGTATGTCCTTAACTCCTTTTCCAAAGTTTTATCTGTGCTTGTTTCTATCATTTAAGTATGTCCTATCAATAGTATTTTCGACCTTTAGATAGGAATCCTATGGATGTAAACATGTGTTTGAGATATGTTATGTTTGATGGATGCAAGTGTTTGCTAGTGGTTGCTTGTAGATGCATACACACACACATTAGGCTCTAGATCGCCTTAATCACTCTCATACTGCATGTGGATGTGTGTGCATTTTTCTTTTCTTTTAGTGGGTGAAAATGGATGTATTAGCATATGGATGTTGCATTTGGACGAATGAGTGTGCACACATATAGAGCTTACATGTTATAATAGGATTATTTGCATACATATGGGATTCATGGCACTAACATACGTTGCATTGAGGAGGTCGACTGAATCAGTAGACCGCCTAATCTCCGCATTAATATTGGGACATATACACACACCTTTTCATATGTTCATATAAGGATTAGAAGCCTTTAAGGACAATGGATGCTTGTGATTGATGAATGAGTAGATGGATGACGAATGGTAGGATATGCATTCTTCTCAACTTAGATATTTCGGGGACGGAATCCTTTAAGTGGGTGGGGGGGATGTAACACCCCGTAATTTTAACAACACTAGAAGAGGACAAATTAAATAATAATTAATTTAATAATAAAAATCAAGGGAAATGTACTTCTCCATTGCGTCCGTCTCGAAATTCTGGTCAAGATAGACATTTGGTTTGCGTAAAACGGACACCGTATGAAGAAGTTATGAAGGTTTGAAGTTTGTATATGCGTAAGATAATCATATATATATATATATATATATATATATATATAGGGACCAGGAATTCAAAATTTCAGTTCAAAATTCAAAAATACTGTAGGCGGTAAGATTCACGCCCCAGGGGTGTCAACCCCATAGTAGGGGTGTTGACCCCATAAGGGGGGCATCGACCCCATAAAGTGGGGTCGAGCCCCCTACGGTTGAGGCAGCAGACGATTTTTGAGGGGCTGGCAGCTATAAATAAAGGTCCATTTCTCTTGTTTTCTTCACTGGGGATCAATGGAAGCCAAATGCTGCCGGTGCCTGAACTGAACTGAATCCTTTCTTTTGCAACTATCAACTAGAGCTAATCAGTTAGAGATTCGAGTTTAGATCTGAGATTCAACACCAACAATTTCTCTTCTATCTTCTAAAATCCAAACACTGTGAGTTTAGTTATTTTTATATTTAAATGACTAAAAGTAAACGTGATATGACTATGATTTGGATCCACTATAAATTATGAATCTATGATATCCATGGATCTTAACGTTTCTCATGCTAGATCTATTTTTATAAATCTAATTCTCTTGTGGTTAATTTATCATGTCACATATGTGGATCTTAACCTTTATCTATGTTTATGGTTAATTTGGATCTTTCATTATTTAGACAGTTAAAATCTTGCTTAGATCTGATTCTCCCTCTAAATCATCTTGTACCTATCATTTGGTGGTTAATTTAGATCAGTCATCAATTGGGCATATGAATCCTTATTTAGATCTATTCATGCCTATTAGAACATCCTTATTATGTTAGATCCGGTTTTATCATCACCTCTTCACTAGATCTACTTTTATGTCTACCTTATTATTATGCCAATTACATGTCTATGCTAGTATATATATATATATATATGCTAGTTATGTTAGAATAATCACTATTTTCATCTTCCCATCACCTTTCCCTTTTTATTGTTTATGGCCAGGTTACTCTCTAACCTAGGCATGCCGCCAAATATATGTGAATGCGTTAGTTAGGGAACGGGGGAAAATATTAGAATTGGCATAATTTGTATAATGAATATGAATTTGGATATATAATTCACTATGAATATAATTGGGTAAATAGGCATGAACACCTATAAGACATAGGCAATTAATTGGTTAAAATGCTTAGGATTACAGTAATTAGAAACTGTAACTACACTTATGACACGAGGTTAGATTACATTTGGGGTGGAATTCTGCTCGGACCCAACCGACATATCCAGTAACCGCAAATGTTGGATCTAATGTGAGGGGTCTAAGTGCACAAATACGAGACGGGCTAAGACACAACGTTAGGCCCAACTTGTAGAAGAAGTCTACCCGGACCCGATCGGCATATCCAGCATCCATAAGTTGTAGGCCTAATGTGGGAGGTCTAGCCCATTATAACCATAAATGGACATGGTAATGAATTGGAACACTAAACCTATTTGAATCCATAGGGATTGTGTGAACATGAACATGAATAGGGGTTAAGTAAACTTGGTTGAACAATGGGAGGGTTAAGTTAAGTATATCTGAGATGGGTGGGTAATATTTAAATATAGGCCCACGAGACTTAACCAATTGGGGTTATGTATTAAAGACACCTATAGGTAAGCATAATCGGTAGAAAGATTGGGGTTATATAATTAAAGACACCTTTTAGGGTAAATATACATGTGGAAACCTAGTAGGGAATACAAGACAAAGGGGAGAGCTTGTATCATATTGTGTGGGACCCGTTTCCATCAGTAACCCGGAGTAGGTATCAAACAACGTACTTCAAACTAGGTCGGAGAAAAGGCATGCTTACTGAACTGATTGTAAGAGATCCAAGCGTAGAGAACGGTGTGGGCGGCACAAACCGACCGGGTCATGTGCGTGCATTGGCGGGGCAGAGGGGGATAAGACGACCGTGACACTTGTAGATATGGGGCTGTGCATATCAGCGAAGGGTTGCCACTTTAGGATGTGATACATCCTACGGCGGGGCCAGCACAGAGTATCTACGCGGATTAGGGAGCCGATCGATTAGGGTAGTAGTTAGTGGAAGGGATCATCTCATTCTGGTTATACTAGTAATATTGCAGAGTAATCATTAGGGAAGCGTATACACTCTATCTTGTTACCTTGTCATGCTTACCTTTTATGTAGTTATCTCTCTCTTATCCACTTTATATGCCAGTCATACTACTTTTATTTATTTACTTGCTAGAAGTAACTGGACTCGCCAAACTTTATGTCTGACCCTTTTTGTTTCCTCTTCTTTCTTCTGTTCCCCCTCCCCCCAGGTTCCCAGGGCGAGAACACTCAGGCTTGACCATGATTCTGCTTTTATCTTGCTAATGAGCTGCTCTTGATGTATTGCTCAAGTCCTTATCTCTACTATGGCCTCGTCTCTTTTTGGGGAATTATGCTATTTATGTACTCTGATGGAACAAGACAGAAAGTTTTAGGTTTTTGTAATGGCTTTTATGTAGTTTCAGACTTGTGATATTTTGGACCATGATGTTATGATTTATGTTTGAAATAAAATTTTGAATTCCGCTGTTGCTTTTATATCTATCTTGTAATGTTTCTGTTTCTGTTTACCTATAATGTTTCACGAAACTTAATGCATTCTCTTAATGAGTGACATTAACGGACGTGGGGTATCACAGGATAGGTCGTTATTTCCAGCTGTATACATCCGTATAGAGTTAGGTTGTGACCATTTATTAAGGTCATTCCATCACTTTGCTAGATCGTTTCTTGGTCTCCAAGAAACGGGTCAAAATGAACTATGACCTAAGAGCCAACACCCCATATTTACAACTCTTCCACTACCTCTAACTCCACCTATAAATACCCCACTTATCCACCATTCAAGGGACCGAAAATTCTACCCGAAGGGCCGCCAAATCATTTCTCTAACATTTTAAGCTCCATCTAACTCCATTAATGGCTTCCAAGGATCAATCTACCCTCATGCAACATCAAATGGATCAAATCTCCTTCAAACTACATTAGAAGTCTCTCCAACACAATTCAAGTGATCTCTAATCTCTGCTAATCTTCTCTAGAGCATAGATCTAACGCTAAATCGCCATGGAATCCATGAAGATCATTAAGTTGTTAAAGTGATCAAAGATTGATACGTCTACCATCACAAAGCAAGAGATCCCATCAATTCCTTTGCAAACTCAAGTGAAAATTAGATCATAAAGAGAGAGAGAAGAGAGAGATGAATGTAATGAGGGAAAATCCATGTTTTGTAAGCTCAAATGTTATAATGAGAATTGATTACATAGTGGACGTAGATCTATCATAGATCAAACCACTCTAAAACTTTGTGTTTTCTATTTCTTGCTCTTTATTTTGAATTACGTGGCTCCATTTTCTAGTCTAACCATTTGGTGAAGTGCTTTGAAAGCATCTTTGGTGTTGAAATCACTTTTGGTTTTAACATTTGGCGCCCATCGTAGGGCCACATTCACACTTCTCTCAATCTTAAGAGCTAACCGTTGAAGTTCTAAGCCTACTTCTACCATAGATTCTACAAGTCTAAGATCTAGGCTAATCGACAAACTCTCTTCCAAATTCAAAGCCTTGTCCGAGATCATGGCTAAATCTAAGAAGACCACAAGCAAAACCGTTGAAGGAGATGACAACATTGCTAACAACAAAGTTACACCGCTTACTAACTGTTTTGAAGTTGGTGAAAACTTGATAGGTGGAGCCGGTGTGACTAGGAATGAGTTGGATGCTGCTATTGCCAATATTAACCAACGAGTGGATAGTTCTACCAAAGCTATGATGGAAAAACTTGACACTATTCTTAACGCTCGACCAAATCCAGCCCCTCAAAAGATTCATGTTGATCTTGACGAAAATGCCAATTTATCCGCTTCTAACCATGATCGTAACGACAACATAAAAGATGATAACGAATGGTTGAGCGACAAAGATGAGGCTAACGTCGAAAACTCAAAGCCAAATGCTAAGAATCATTCCAAGATGAAAGCTCGAAGGGTTACCAGTCCCGTCACGGAGGATCCTCCTCGTTGGGAAGGTAAAGGACCTAAGCTCTCTAACCAGGATCGCATGCCTAGACGAATATTTGGCAAAGAGATCGAAATCAACCCCGTAAAGCGACTTACCACTGAAGAGTACATCTTGGATATGATAGAACAAATCATGAAGAAGAATCAAGCTCTCAATGGTGATGATAAAGAATGGAATTTCTCTCCCGACAGGACTCCGTTTACCGAGTGAATTCGAGAAACCGAATGTCCAAAGAAATTCAATCCTCCAACTTTGCCTCCATACAACGGCCTTGTTGATCCAAACTACTTTCTGTTCAAATATGAGCGGCATATGAGTGCGGTAAAGGAAACAGACGAGATGAGATGCTTATATTTCCCTCTCTACTTAGAAGGTGTTGTGTCACTATGGCTCACAAAGCTACCACCTAAGTCCGTAGACCGATTCTCTGAATTGACCAAAAGGTTCAAGGAGCAGTTCCTCCTGTAAGCTACTAAAGCCAAGGATGCTATAATGCTTTCAGCGATGAAGAAAAATTCAAGGGAATCCGTTAAAGCTTTTCTCAGTCGATTTAACGTTGCTTTGTCTGAAGTGAGAAATCTAGAACCTCGCATTATCATCATGTCTCTAATCGGTGCCATACATGAGAAGAGCGAATTCGATAGATGGATTAAAATGAAAGAACCAAACACGCTTGAAAATTTCTATAAAAAGGCCAAGGAGTACATGAGAGTCGACAATAATTCTGTACCTCTTCAGGTTATTGATGCTAACCCACTTCTTGAAGCTCCCAAAAATGTTGCTACCTAATATAATCAGAAGAGTAATCAGGGGCAGAAGCGAACCAATGATGGGAACGACAATAAGGATAATAAGAAGTCTCGCCTTTTCAACTCATCAGAGCTGACACCTTTGAATGACACTCCTGAAATTTCTATCTTGCAACAAAAAATTCTGAAGAGTATGTGGAGCCAAATCCAATAAGGATAAGCGACAAAGCAATAAACTCGGGAAAATTCTGCAGATTTCACAAGCAACCTGGTCATAACACTAATGAGTGCCAACACCTGAAGAACCTCATCGAGTAATCGATCAGGAAAAATAGGCAGCAACAATATGTAAAGAATCCGCAAGCCGTGAATCCTTCTGCAGCTCCCTAGGGGCACGGGGCATCAAATGATCAGTCTGGTCTAAGCAACGGAGCCCCTGCTCAAACCAATCCAAGGCTGATCATCAACTGCTATCTGCTGATGGTGCTCCAATTTCAATGGCTCGGAATAAGCGATCAACATCGCCACCATTTTACTTCATGCTCTATTTCCTACTTTAGTTCATGCTTTACTTCATGTTTTACTTTCTATTATATTCAAAACTTCTTGTAAATAGTCTGTAATAATCTGCAAGTGATGCACTGAACATTGGCTCTACGACTAAGAGCATATCTGTCTGAATGAATTTCTAGCTTGCAAAATTATATGTCAAATCAAAACTTGCTTAAAAGATGATTTCATATTACAGGCCATCTATCGAGCGCTTGTTCCTGTAACATCGCGACCACAACAATGCTAGTTCAAGTGCCAAATGCTGTAAATATCAACATGCACAAATGCAAAAATAGAAAAGCATTGCCTTGAAAATTGAATAGGAAAAGTCGCAAAGATCCAAACGACGAACAAGCGCCACGACAAACCAACTCAAGAGCTGTAACTTTTGTCGAAGGGGCACTTCCCTAAGTGAGAGGTTCAAAGGCTCAGTTCCTAATCCGGAATAGCCTGCCAAGTCAAGCATCCGACAAAGGGACTGATAGCTACCCCGTGAAACAATATAACAGCCGCTCAATCCATTTGCGTAGCATCTGAAAAATCAGATGTAAAGAATGAAAATCCATTTGCGTAGCATTTGGAATCCCCAGATGTGAAGAATGACCAAATCCATTTGCGTATCATCTGAAAAATCAGATGTGAAGAATGAAAATCCATTTGCGTAGCATCTAAAAAATCAGATGTGAAGAATGAAAATCCATTTGCGTAGCATCTGAAATCCCCAGATGTGAAGAATGAAAACCATTTGCGTAGCATCTGAAAAATCAAATGTGAAGAATGAAAATCCATTTGCATAGCATCTGGAATCCCCAGATGTGAAGAATGAAAACCATTTGTATAGCATCTGGAATCCCCAGATATGAAGAATGAAAACCATTTGCGTAACATCTAAAATCTGATGTGAAGAATGATAAATCTATTTGCGTAGCATCTGAAAAATCAGATATGAAGAATGAAAATCCATTTGCGTAGCATCTGGAATCCCCAGATGTTAAGAATGAAAACCATTTGCATAGCATCTGAAAAATCTGATGTGAAGAATGAAAATCCATTTATGTAGCATCTGGAATCCCCATATGTGAAGAATGAAAACCATTTGCATAGAGCCTGTTTCTAACAATTATTAGAAGGTAGAAAGTAATTTTGTACCAAATTCAAGTATTCCAATTAGTTGTACATGGAATTATTGACAGACATAAGTAATTAAAGTTGCTACAGGAATATATTTCAATTTATCATATATTATTGGTATTGTTATTGGGTGAATAACATGGTCTGATGTTGTTCCATGTATTTTCTATCGAATACATGCGCCATTATTTCGTATCAAGAAGAATATATATCTTAAATTGTACACTGTACATTTGGCACACATAGGTTGCTACCTTGCATGGTTTTGCATTGTTTATATATATTTGCAGTCATGGTATAGGCACTTGTGTTAGCACTTGTTTTGCAGTGGGTCAGGTGCACTTGTATGTTAAAATTCTTAGATGTGTGGTAGTACTCATGTGTGCATCTACACGTGGTTATATGTATACTGTAATAATTACAATGTGGAAATTTCCACGACTAGAAATCCCGATATTTTGAAATGTTAGAAATGCATGAAACCAGGGTAATGATACACTACAATATATCTGGTTGTTCACATAAACAAAACTGAAAAATAATTGGACTTATTAAAATAAAAGCACTACGTGCTATCTCATACATATCATATTATATTTTCTAGTAGATGCCCAAATTCTGGAAGATTACTCTCAAGATAATCCAATCTGAATCAATTATCCAAAATTCATATTTCTTAACAATTGCCGATTCCAATTTCGATATTAAACCTAATTTGAACCTCGAGTCCAACTTGAATGTAAGTGAATTGAATCTGGAATCCCCAGATGTGAAGAATGAAAACCATTTGCGTAGCATCTAAAATCTCAGATGTGAAGAATGATAAATCCATTTGCATAGTATTTGAAAATATCAAATGTGAAGAATTATCAATTCATTTGCGTAGCATCTGAAAATCTCAGATGTGAAGAATGATCAACTCATTTGCGTAGCATCTGAAAATATCAGATGTGAAGAATGAACAATCCATTTGCGTAGTATTTGAAAATCTCAGATGCGATAAGTGTTGGATCTTAACCAATTAACTTGCGTAGTGTTAGAAAATATTAGACACGACAAGTGTTAGATTTTAGCCCAAGTAGGGGCATGAAATCCAAAATATTTCCCACAGTGGAAGATAAAGACCTCCCAGATAGGGGCACAAACATCCAAATCTTCTCCGGAAAGAAGCAGAAAATAAATTACAGATACGTATTTAACAATTGAGAAATGTCGTATATTATCACATAAGTCACTAAAATGATGACGGTTGAAATCCATAGTCGGCTTCAGTCGATTAGTTGATCTTGTGCAAACACTTTATTCAATTCAAGGTAAAATTCGCTATAATTCATTTAATTAATCCGTTATCGATATGGACAGTCGATAGCAAAGTATAAGTCCAAAATCGTGCAAATGCTTGTTTAAATTACAGAACAGGTGACATGAAGCACACGAATTCAAAGTATGATTTTCCATAGCAAACAATCAACGATCTCAATGCAAAGTATGTCAGCAGCAATGTTCATTTACGTAAAACACCCCACCTCCGTTAAGGTCACTCACAAAGGGAATGCAATAACTTTATGGAGTATTATAGGTAAAAGACACAGATAATTTACAAGACAGACATATAAGCAGCGGAAAAACTGAAATTTTATTTCATATACACGTGGTCCAGTCAAAACATTACAACAACTGTCTTAAAAACCAACTTCCAAAATCATTACAATAAAGCCTCTGTCTTGACTAAAACATAAAGAAGCATAAACAATAATAAAGTAGCATAAATCCCCAATTAAGAGTGTAACCACAGCCATAGCAATGGAGAAGAGAATCCAAGCAATACGTCTACTCTCTTCAAGCTGGAAAAGGTCTGGACTAAGTTGAAGTATTCCCTCCCTGCGGACCTGGGGGGGGGGAAGGAAGACAGAAAGACGAAAGAAAATGGGTCAGACATAAGCCTGGTAAGTCTAGTGATTATTAAGCATGTAAACAGGTAAAAGGATCATGACATGAATAAACTGAACCTAGGAGAGTACCCTAGACATAAGATAACAATAAAACTGAATATGTTATCGCACTCATTTCTATTATTTATGCACCTACTAACAAGTGTTTCAACTAGCACCATGTGTTCATGATAAAATGATCCCCTTATCGATCGGCTTCTACTCGCATGCATTTATGGCTTGTGTCATTCAGCCCCGCTCGATTGTTGATACCTATGCTGGTCCCACCATGGGGTGTATCAATTCCTATGGTGGCAACCCGACACAAATTCAAGATGCACGGTGTATACTACTGATGCCCAGTGCCTGATTTGTCCATGCCGTAGTACGTGCATGCCCATACTTCGCAGGAATCTACACTGCTGCACCACCCGCCGTTATTTTGACCGCTTATAATCAGCCCAGTAATCGTGCCCCACCCTTTCTAGTTCAGGGTACCATGATACATCTATGTGGGTTACTGCTGAAATGGGTCCCCGTTACTGGGGTTTTCCTAATCAACATGTTAAAATGGTTAAGTGTTCTCAAATTAACCTAACCCCACCCATTAGTTTATTTAACATGTTGTATTGGTTAAGTGTTGCCTTAATTTACTTAACCCTACCATTCTTAGCCTACCTTAACTTTAATTCATTCATTAAAGCACCAACCACTCACATTAGATATGTATTGTTGCGGTCGATGGATGTGCCGGGCAGTTCCGGGCAGTCATACACCGCAACTCAATCTAACCTCAGATTTTTCAGGCTTAATGCGCTAACCTCTCATATTAGATCTATATTGTTATGGTTGCTGGATGTGCCGGGCGGTTCCGGGCAGTCTTACACCGTAGCTCAATCTAACCTCGGGTTAGGCACAATCGTCTTTTAATTAATTTACATATTTACCATTTATGTTTATATGTAAATTATCCATAAATCAAGTCATGCCCCATTTTCCCTCTAAATTATGCCCATAATTCTTAAGTATACTTATTATACCATTTTCATGCCATTAATCATTTTCATGATTATGAGCCAACCTATGCCAAAAACATGTAATTTAATATTTTCCCAACGTATCCCCCGTTATTCGTTCGCATAAATTACATAGAACGTTAGGCTCGCAAATTAGCCTAACTCATAAACAAAAAGGGAAAAACAAAAGGGACATGTAACATTCTAACGGCATAAAACAGTATAGATCAACTAAGCACGTGTGATATGACATTGGCATAGTACTACACAAATTAAATTAAGCACGTAAATATGAACTTGCATTTGAGTTGGACCAATTTAACATAGATCTAAACATCTAAGCACGTAGATCCAGTCATAAAAGCATATATGAACATGACTTTAGCTTATGAACTTGCATATAACATGTCACAAAAGAATCACCATATATATATATATACATATATACACACACGACATGATAGGTCCATCACCAAATTTATACAACATGGTAGGTTCATCACCAAATTAACATACAACATGAAAGGTTCATCGCCAATTTAAGATACAACATGATAGATTCATCGCCAAATTAAGATACAGCATGATAGATTCATGACCAAATTAACATACAACATGAAAGGTTCATCGCCAATTTAAGATACAACATGATAGATTCATCGCCAAATTAAGATACAACATGATAGATTCATCACCAAGATAGATTGTATCAATCACAAATAGCCTCGAAGACATAAGTAATTTCAGAATCAAAATACGATTATCTTACAACTAGGCACAATTCTAGTTTCTCTTTATTACAAGTCATGACTTTTATTTGTTCAAATCTAAAGAATAACTGAACTTACAAATAAAAGAACAAATCTTTTTTTCTGGGATCTGATTTCTGAAACTGAAAAGCTATCCTTTGGTGTAAACTACTGATTCTCTAGTTTTGATTTGATTTGGGACTTCCTAACTTGCTCCTTAGTTTAGAGAAAAATGGAGGCTACGCTAGTTTGGCCATGGACAGCATGAAGGCTACAAAGAACAATTTTATGTGGTTTTAGGGTTGAGGGTTGGGGTTGTTTATATAGAAGTTTAGATTAATGAGAGCCGTTAGATCATTCTAGGAGAAATCAGAGCCATCCAGACCAAACAGATTCAACCGGAAGTCGCAACATATGCCCTAATGACTCAGAAAACGTCACTGGACAAAATAGTCCAGATCTGACCGAGGGGGTCGACCCCTACAGGGGGGGTCGACACGCTAGTCGACACCCCTCTTGGGGGGTCGACACCTCTGTCAACCCCCACTGGGGGGAGTCGACCCCTATGGTCGGGATTTTTCCCGCCCAAATGATTGTCGGAGTTTTGAATTTCGAACTGCTTTTTGGATTTAATTATTATTTATATTTAATTTCTGTTTAAACTTGAAATCTTCTGAACTCCATAACTTCTTTTACGAAGTCCAATTCACGCAAACTCGGACTCTATCTCAAGCAGAATTCCAAGATGAACGCAATGGCGAAACCCGTTTACCCTAATTCCCACTTTTAAAATTAAGTATTCTTTAATTCTTTACTTTAATGTTCACAGAAAATACGGGGTGTTACATTCTCCCCTCCTTAAAGGATTTCATCCCCGAAATCTTCAAGTCAAGAAGAATGTATATCCTACCATCCAATCGTCCATCTACTCAATCATCAAACACAGGCATCCATTGTCCTTAAATAGATTTCTAATGCTTTCATGACTATATGCATAATGTGTATATATGTCCTTATCTAATGAAAAATCAGGCGGTCTACTGATTCAGTTGTCCTCCTTAATGCAAATCATGATAGTGTCATGAGTCCATTATGTATGCAATTATTCCTAATCATACTTTCTACATGAGTGCACAATCATTCATTCAAATGCAACATCCATATGACAACACATCAAGTTTCAATCCATATACAAATACATATATGCATATGCAATATGAAAGTGACTGAGCCGATCTAATACCTAATGTGTGTGTATATGCATCCACGAGCAACCACTTCCAACCATTAATCATAACATGTTTCAAATACATGTTTACATCCATTGGTTTCTACCTAAGGGTCAAGAATAGGACCGAGGAGATATACTTAAAAGATAGATATAAGCATGCATAAACTTATGGAAAAGAGATCAAGGATGTACCCTCAAAAAGAAAAGGATTGACTGTGCGTATCTTGTCCTCAGTCTCCCAAGTCGCGTCTTCCTCAGCGTTACTCCATTGAACTTTAACAAGCTTGACTTCACGGTTGCGTAGCTTTTTGACTTCTGTCCCTAAGATACGAATTGGAACTCTCCTCTCTGTTGCTTCTCGTTCCACTTCTACTTCCTCTAGTATACTTGGCTCCACAACTTCAATTCCGCAAACTCATGTAAGCACTTTCGTAGATGAGAGACATGGAAAACATTATGAACTCCAGCCAATTTTTCGGGCAGCTCTACTTTATAAGCCATCTTCCCAATCCTTTCAATGATAGGAAATGTCCCTACAAATCTTGGTGCCAATTTTCCTGTAGACCCAAAGCGAACGACATTCCTCAAAGGAGATACTTTAAGGGAAACCTTGTCTCCAACCTCAAACTCAAGGTCGGTCCTTCTTTTATCAGCGTAGGACTTCTGTCTATCTTGTGCAGTCTTCATTCGTCTTCGTATTAAGTCCATCTTCTATGAAGTTTCTCTAATCATGTCTGGCCTAAGTACAATCTTGTCTGTAGACTCCCACCAACAAGTTGGTGATTGGCATGGTCTTCCATATAAAGCCTCGAAGGGTGCCATGCCTATGGTGGCTTGGTAGTTATTGTTGTAGGTGAACTCCACCAAAGGAAGATGATCCTCCCATGTCCCTCCAAAATCAAGAATGCACAATCTCAAAAGAACTTCTAGTACTCTGTTCACCCTTTCCGTCTGACCATCAGTTTGAGGGTGATAGGCCGTGCTTAAGCATAGCTGTGTGCCTACAGCTTCCTGCAAACTCTTCCAAAACTCGCTCGTAAAGATAGGATCTCGATCACTTACTATGCTAGAGGGTATTCCATGCAGTCGAACCACCTCTTTAAGATAAATGGATGCTAATGATGAGGCAGTCCTCCTACTCTTAACAGGTATAAAGTGAGCGCTTTTAGTGAGCCGGTCCACTATTACCCAAATACTGGTGTTGCCCCTTCTTGACCTAGGCAACCCATCAATAAAGTCCATCGAAATGCTATCACATTTCCACTGTGGGACCTTTAGAGGATGAAGCAGACCACCAGGCTTCTTCTGCTCCGCTTTGACTTGCTGGCATATTAAGCATTTAGAGACAAACTCAGCTACATCCTTCTTCATGCCATTCCAAAAGAAAACCCTTTTATGTCTTTATACATCTTGTCCCCGCCTGGGTGCATGGTCAATTTAGAGTGGTGTGCTTCTTCGAGAACGATCTTCACCAAATCTCTTGCTTGTGGGATGCATAGTCTTCCATCCCATCTCAACCAACCTTTGTCATCGAGGGAGTATCTATTGAGGTGACTAGAAGTCTCACCTCTCATTAGCTTATCCATCACATCAACTAGCTGAGGGTCTTCACGTTGCGTGGTTCCTATTGAGTCCAAAAGCATAGGCCGCACCTCTAGTGTTGCTAACAAGCCAGGCACAAACTCAAAGGAAGGTCTAAAGTCAAAGTTTGCTATGTACTCCAAGCTTTTCCTTTCTACAAAGAGAGGACTTAAGGTCAGATTTTTCCTACTCAAGGCATCTGCTACTACATTGCCCTTGCCAGGGGTATAAGCAATCTCAAAATCGTATGAGGCCAGAAATTCCATCCAACTTTGTTGTTTTAAGTTAAGATCTTTTTGTGAGAAAAGGTACTTTAACGATTTATGGTCAGTAAACAATTCAAACCTTTCTCCTAGTAGGTAATGACGCCATGACTTAAGAGCGAAAACAATGGCAGCTAACTCTAAATCATGAGTTGGGTAGTTTTTCTCATGTACCTTCAACTGCCTTCCTCCATAACAAACTACTTTGCCCTCTTGCATCAAGACAGCGCCCAATCCTATTCTGCATGCGTCTTTGTATACTGTAAACATTTTTCTCCAATCAGGCAATGTCAGAACCGGGGCTGTTGTCAGAGCCCTTTTTAGTCGTTGGAAAGCAATATCGCAATCCAAATCCCAGGCAAAAGTTAGGTTCTTCTTCGTCAATCTAGTGAGTGGGGCTGAGATCTTTGCAAAGTCTTTAATGAACTTTCGGTAAAAGCCCGGTAGTCCGAGAAAACTTCGTACTTCGGTTGCATTTCGGGGGACCATCCAATCTTGCACCGCAACTACTTTCGCGGGATCCACAGCTATCCCCTCTTTGGACACCACATGTCCAAGAAACCTTACATCTTCTCTCCAAAAATAGCATTTGGATAATTTTTCTTTCAGCTGATGTGCACGAAGAGTATCCATGACTTCCCTTAAATGCAAAGCATGCTCTTCCTCACTTTTCGAGAAGATCAAAATGTCATCCACGAAGACCACTACAAATTTATTTAGGAACTCCCTGAACACCCGACTCATCAAGTCAACGAAATAGGCAGGTGCGTTTGTCAAGCCGAAAGGCATGACAAGCCATTCAAAGAAACCATCCGGGGTCCTAAGTGCGGTCTTATCAATACTGTCCTCAGCCACTCTTAGCTGATGAAACCAGGTAGCCAGATCTAGTTGGGAGAAAACCGATGCACCTACAAGCTGATCGAACAAGTCGTCTATTCTGGGAAGTGGATGCCTATTTTTCTTGGTCAGCTTGTTTAGCTCCCTATAGTCAACGCATAGGCGAAGTGAACCATCTGCTTTGGTTGCAAACACCATTGGAGCACCCCATTCAGAAATACTCCACCTTATAAACCCCTTTTCAAGAAACTCTTTAACTTGCTTGCCGAGCTCTTTCCTTTCCTTGAAGCCATGTGTCTAACGGGTAGAGCAATGAGTTTTGCATCATCAACAAGGTATATGCGGAAGTCTATTTCTCGCTTTGGAGGTAAACCCTTCACCTCTTTCAAGACATCCGAGTATTCACAGACTACTCTAACAGATTGTAGGTTTTCAACAGACGCATCAAGAGATTCTAGGTAGCTGAGCATAATAGAGTTCATGGGATTACAAGAGATTTCGAGAGTGTTACCGAGGCGAGTCATAAGTCTAACCACTCTCTTTTCACAATCGAGGACAGCACCATTACTGGATAGCCAATCCATGCCTAGAATCAACCCATAGCCCGTGAAGCCCAAAACATAGGCATTACATCTAAACCCAATGCTTAGTATAGAAATTTCCAAATCCAAACAAATCATTGATAAATAAGCCGAACCCCCAATTGGATTTGAAACAACCAAGGGATCCTCTACTATACTGGTGTCTAGGTGTAGAGATTCAACCAAAACAGTAGATATAAAAGAGTACGATGCGCCAGAATCAAAGAGAGTACGAACAGGATGATCAAAAAGATAAACTAAACTCTCAACAGAAATATTTCTACCTCGTTCTTGCGGAGGTGCTATGAGAGCGTGAACCTGCCCTCCAGAAGTAGATCCATTTCTCTGCTATTGCCCTTGCTTTCTTGGGAAGTCCTTAGCCATGTGTATTGTCTCGCCGCACGGAAAACAACCACCCATCTTCCTCTTCTTCTTTCTGTAGTCCTTAATCAGATGTCTAGGTATGCCACAAAAATTACACTTCCTCTTGTCACGGGGTTTGTTATTCTTCCCGCCCTTCTTGGAATCCGTCTTCTTTTCTATGATCCCTCCACTTTCTTGTCTTGTGGTACTTCCGCCTTTATCTCTTTCTTTCCATCCTTATCTTCCTCCTGTAACAGCGCCATTTCCGCTAGTCTCTCATAAGTCGAACCCATAGATATATGGGTCATAGCTAGCCTGTGCTGTGGCTCGTTCAATCCTTTAACGAAACGGAGAGCCTTCTTATGTGGAGTGTTCACTAACTCCAATCTGAATCTAGCCAACTGGTTGAATTGGTTGACGCATTCCTTGACCGATAGGCTTCCATGTTTGAGAGCTAAGAACTTCTCCATCTGTAGGCTTCGTTCAGCTTGCGAGAGGAACTTCATTTCAAATCTCATTTTGAAATCCTCTGAAGTTTCAACTGGTCTCTCAGCATTAGTAACTTCCCACCAATAAGAGGCTTCGTCCTTAAGTAACCACATTGCCAATTGTATCTTCTGCCTATTGTCCACTTCGAAGATAACAAACAAATCTTTTGTTTCCTTGAGCCAGTTTCTTGCTTCCACAAATGATTCAGTCCCATTAAAGTTCTTTCCACCCATGGCTCGAAATTCTCTACATATCTTCGAGAAAGCATTTGCACGAGGAGGAGGAGGAACAGCTGCAACTGGGGGAGGAGGAACGTCTGCTGGGCCTGCACCATTAGCCCTAGCCTCCAGGTACCTTCTGAACCAACCAGGTACCGGCACATCCTCAGGAAGATTGAGATCCCCAGACATGCTGAAACGAAAAGAAAAGGTTCAAAACAAAGGATAGAAAGATAGTGCATATGGCTTTGGGGATTATGCTTTTTAAAATAAAACATCAATTTTCTTGAAAATGCTTCTTTAAACTTCTTTTTTTGAAAAATAGTTTTCAAAAACTTTTATCTAATCTGGTAAACCTTTGCTCTGATACCAAGTGTAAAACACCCCACCTCCGTTAAGGTCACTCACAAAGGGAATGCATTAAATTTGGTGGAGTATTATAGGTAAAAGACACAGATAATTTACAAGACAAACATATAAGCAACGGAAAAACTGAAATTTTATTTCATAAGCACGTGGTCCAGTCAAAACATTACAACAACTATCTTAAAAATCAACTTCCAAAATCATTACAATAAAGCCTCTGTCTTGACTAAAACATAAAGAAGCATAAACAATAATAAAGCAGCATAAATCCCCAATTTAGAGTGTAACCATAGCCATAGCAATGGAGAAGAGAATCTAAGCAATACGTCAGCTCTCTTCAAGATGGAAAAGGTCTGGACTAAGTTGAAGTATTCCCTCCCTGCGGACCTGGGGGGCGGGGGAACGGAAGACGAAAGAAAATGGGTCAGACATAAGCCTGGTAAGTCCAGTGATTATTTAGCATGTAAATAGGTAAAAGGATCATGACATGAATAAACTAAACCTAGGACAGTACCCTAGACATAAGATAACAATAAAACTGAATATGCTATCGCACTCATTTCTATTTCTCTGCACCTACTAACAAGTGTTTCAACTAGCACCATGTGTTCATGATAAAATGATCCCCTTATCGATCGGCTTCTACTCGCATGCATTTATGGCTTGTGTCATTCGACCCCGCTCGATTGTAGATACCTGTGCTGGTCCCACCATGGGGTGTATCAATTCCTATGGTGGCAACCCGACACAAATTCAAGATGCACAGTGTATACTACCGATGCCCAGTGCCTGATTTGTCCATGCCGGAGTATGTGCACGCCCATACTCCGTTGGAACCTACACTGCTGCACCACCTGCCGTTATTTTGACCGCTTATAATCAGCCCAGTAATCGTGCCCCATCCTGCCTAGTTCAGGGTACCATGATACATCTATGTGGGTTACTACTGAAATGGGTCCCTGTTACTAGGGTTTTCCTAATCAACATTTTAAAATGGTTAAGTGTTCTCAAATTAACCTAACCCGACCCATCAGTTTAGTTAACATGTTGTATTGGTTAAGTGTTGCCTTAATTTACTTAACCCTACCATTCTTAGCCTACCTTAGCTTTAATTCATTCATTAAAGCACCAACCACTCATATTAGATATGTATTGTTGCGGTCGCTGGATGTGTCGGGCGGTTCCGGGCAGTCTTACACCGCAACTCAATCTAACCTCAGGTTTTTCGGGCATAATGCACTAACCTCTCACATTAAATCTATATTGTTACGGTTGCTGGATGTGCCGGGCGGTTCCTGGCAGTCTTACACCGTAACTCAATCTAACCTCGGGTTAGGCACAATCGTCTTTTAATTAATTTACATATTTACCATTTATGTTTATATGTAAATTATCCACAAATCAAGTCATGCCCCATTTGCCCTCTAAATTATTCCCATAATTATTAGGTATACTAATTATACCATTTTCATGCCATTAACCATTTTCATGATTATGAGCCAGCCTATGCCAAAAACATGTAATTTAATATTTTTCCCAACGTATCCCCCGTTATTCGTTCGCATAAATTACATAGAACGTTAGGCTCACAAATTAGCCTAACTCATAAACAAAAAGGGAAAAGCAAAAGGGACATGTAACATTCTAATGGCATAAAACAGTATAGATCAACTAAGCATGTGTGATATGACATTGGCATAGCACTACACAAATTAAATTAAGCACGTAAATGTGAACTTGCATTTGAGTTGGACCAATTTAACATAGATTTAAACATCTAAGCATGTAGATCCAGTCATATAAGCAAATATGAACATGACTTTAGCTTATGAACTTGCATATAACATGTCATAAAAGAATCAACAAATATATATATACGACATGATAGGTCCATCACCAAATTTATACAACATGATAGGTTCATCACCAAATTAACATACAACATGAAAGGTTCATCACTAATTTAAGATACAACAGATAGATTCATTGCCAAATTAAGATACAACATGATAGATTCATCACTAAATTAACATACAACATGAAAGGTTCATCACCAATTTAAGATACAACATAATAGATTCATCGCCAAATTAAGATACAACATGATAGATTCATCACCAAATTAAGATACAACATGATAGATTGTATCAATCACAAATAGCCTCGTAGACATAAGTAATTTAAGAATCAAAATACAATTATCTTACAACTAGGCACAGTTCTAGTTTCTCTTTATTACAAGTCATGACTTTTATTCATTCAAATCTAAAGAATAACTGAACTTACAAATAAAAGAACAAATCTTGTTTTCTAGGATCTGATTTCTGAAACTGAAAAGCTATCCTTTGGTGTAGACTACTGATTCACTAGTTTTGATTTGATTTGGGACTTCCTAACTTGCTCCTTAGTTTAGAGAAAAATGGAGGCTACGCTAGTTTGGCCATGGATAGCATGACGGCTACAGAGAAATTTTTTATGTGGTTTTAGGGTTGAGGGTTGGGGTCGTTTATATAGAAGTTTAGATTAATGAGAGCCGTTAGATCATCCTAAGAGAAATCAGAGCCATCTAGACCAAACAGAGCCAACCGGAAGTCGCCACATATGCCCTAATGACTCAGAAAACGTCACTGGACAAAACAGTCCAGATCTGATCGAGGGGGTTGACCCCTACAGGGGGGGGTCGACACCCCAGTCGAAACCGCTCTTGGGGGGTCGACACCTATGTCGACCCCCCCCGGGGGAGTTGACCCCTATGGGCAGGATTTTTCCCTCCCAGCTGATTGTCGGAGTTTTGAATTTCAAACTGCTTTTTGGATTTAATTATTATTTATATTTAATTTCCGTTTAAACTTGGAATCTTCTGAACTCCATAACTTCTTTATACGGAGTCCGATTCACGCAAACTCGGACTCTATCTCAAGTAGAATTCCGAGACGAACGCAATGGCGAAACCCGTTTGCCCTAATTACCACTTTTAAAATTAAGTATTCATTAATTCTTTACTTTAATGTTCACAGAAAATATGTGGTGTTACAATTTATGTGACACCCCACGTCCGTTAATGCCACTCTTTAAGAGAATGCATTAAGTTCCATGAAGCGCTATAGGTAAACAGAAATAATAACATTACAAGACAGGTATAAAATAACAGCGGAATGTAAAATTTTTATTAAGCAGAAAACACTGTGGTTCAAAACATAGTTACATCATAAGTCTGAAATACATGAAACCCAGTACATTAACTTAAAAATTCCGTCTTGTACTAAAATCATCAGAGTACAATAATAAAAGAAGCATAATCCCCAAAATTTATCCATAGTAGAGAAGATATGAAATCAAGCAGCACATCTAAGTAGCTCCAAGCAGAATGAAAGAAGAATCCGGTTCAAGCTCGAGTATTCCCACCCTGAGAAACTAAGGGGGAGGAAGAAAGGAAGAGAGAGAAAAGAAAACAAATCGGGTCAGACATAAAGCCTGGCGAGTCCAATTACTTTTAGCGTATAAATAAGTAAAAGCATCATGACATGCATATAAACATGATGAACAGGATAACAATATATAAGGCTGGTATATCAAACTGAGCATGATAAGCAAGATAGACTGAACATGATACATTGCGCTTCTCAAGTACTTTGCTCTGCACCACTACTAGTATAACTATAACATGAAGATCCCAACAAGAACAAGATGGTAGACTTAGGTGTACTTCTAGTAAGAGGTTTTCACCCCATACAATTATATCAGGTAACCCCACATGACAAGTGTCATCTCTATCTATAATAACAGGCCCCTAAACAAGCAAGACGAGATGTACCATATTTACTACCTCCAGTTGATCAGCTCCCTAACTCGTAGATACCTTGTGCTGGACCCATAGTAGGATGTATCACTTCTTAAAGTGGCAACCCTAAGTTTACAAGATGCATAACTATATCTACAGGTGTCTCGGCGTCTTATCATCCCTCCTTGACTCCGGACCCATGTACGCACATGACCCCATCGGAATGCGCCACCCACACCTCCCCTTCGTTTGGGATCTCCTACAATCATCCAAGTAAGCATGCCTCGACTCCGACCTAGTTCGGAGTACTCGTTTGATACCTATATGGGTTACTGACTAAAACAGGTCCCACACACAAGATGATACAAGCTTCCCCCAAGGCTTGCATCCCCACTACTAGGATTTCTACAGGTTATGCCCCCACCAAAGTAACAAGATTGCATAACCCCGATAGGTTATGTTTGTGGGCTTATATATATAAATATTACCCACCGCACCAAGATTTACTTAACCCTCCTACTGATTCAAACCTGTTTACTTAACCCCTACTTAAGTTGACAGGTTCATGTAACCCCCCTCATAGATTTAAACGTTAAGTATTACAGGTTAACAGGTTATCCCATTCACATTGACTTCTTTTCAAGTTACCAAGTTCCTCTTGCTTATTAATTTCACACACACACACACACACACATATATATATATATATATATAACTTAATCCATTTAAGTCTGTTAATAAGCCCATCACATGTTATTCTCTAAATTGTAATTAACGAAAGTAATCTACAATCCCTTTTATATTATTCATTGTCTGATTCCATAATTACAATAACATGTTTTACTTAATCTGTAATTAAGTTTACTCCATCTCAGTTCACCTGTTTTCTATTTAACATATCACCACAACTTGTCGTTGTTTACTTATTAACTTAGTTCTCTTAACTAAGATTTACTAATAAGCTTCCTTTCCTTTTATTATAACTTATGTTATAATTTCCACTTGTTCCTAGGACAAGCCTACCTATTATATAACAATCTCATTAAAGTAATTAATTATAATAGGTTACTATCATTCCCCGTTTATTCCAATTCATTTCCATTAACCACATAGTGCCATTTATTTTATCCTTTTATACACATATATTAATATATATATTTATGCACCAGACCTCTCACATTAAGTCTACAACTTGTGGATGTTGGATATGCCGGTTGGGTCCGGGCAGTCTTCTTCCATAAATCAGACTTAACCTCGTGTCTTAGCACGTTATGTGTTTATGCACTTAAGCCCCTCACATTAGATTCACCACTTGTGGTTGCTGGATATGCCGGGTAGGTCCGGGCAGACTTCTACCGCAAGTGTAATCTAACCTCGTGTCTAAGCGCGGTTATAGTTTCTAGTTACTGTAAATCTAGGCATTTTTACTATTAACCAATTATTCCTATTTCATTATAGGTTTTCATGCCCCTTTCCTAAGTCATATTCATTATGTACCATATGCCCTAAATTAATGCCTTTAATCACAGTTTGATTTATGTCCCAAATCCATATTCATGTATTTAATTCAAGTTATGCCCAAATTTCCCAATACAAGTTATTTCCCAATTTTAACGTTTTCCCCTCGTTCCCAGTTTCACGCGTTCGCATATTTCAGCGGTATGCCTAGGCTCGAAGGTAGCCTGGATATAAAATAAAAAGGGAAAAGAAGAAGGGAAGAGAACAGAAATAAACATAATAACAAGATCGACATATGATGGCAGGAATAGGCATAGCGACTGATAAACATATAGTGACAAAATTGGGCATAATGACAAGATAGGCATATAGGAACAGATCTAATGAACATGTGATATTAGAACTGATTCTAACATAATAGAGACATCATAAACATGCATGATAAGATCTAAACAGTGAATTATTCTACAAATAATGGCAGATCTGACATGATAAATAGGCATAGGCTTAGATCTACTTCATAGTCATATCAAAATAACTGAGATACACAGGTTATGGCAGATCTGATATGATTAAATTAGTTACAGGCTTAGATCAAATTAATAAACATGTTAAGATTAACTTTTAAGTATTCATATCTAAAAAAAACGTAGACTCACTGTGATCGGATCTAAGAAACAGAAGAAGAATTGCAGATGTTGAAGCACAGATCTCTGAATTTTCCTAACTCTTGTCGTTGTAGAAAAATAGGCTATTTTAATCTAGGCAGAGGCAGGATCTAGTTCTCAACTGTTTTAGAATGAATAAATCAATGAGAATGGGGTCTTATGTATAGCCTAGGGTTCATGAATCTGGTCAAGAAAGGAGTCTACGTTCGGAAATAGGAATCTGCCCCGGATCTGTATGGGCGTCGACCCCCCTCGGTCTGTCGACCCAAGGATCGACACCTATGGGCGGGAATTTTCCCGCTCCCTCCTGCTGCTTTGTTTTGAAATATTTTGAATTTATGGAAGGGTTTATTTATATATAATTAGCTTATATATGCGTAAACTTCAAACCTTATATCTTCTTCATACGGTGTCCATTTTACCCAAACTCGGAGTCTATCTTAAGCAGAATTCTTAGACAAACGCAATGGCATAGTCTATTTTGCTTAAATCCCAATATTTAATTAGGTATTATTTAATTTATCAATATTGTGTTCTTATAAAATTACGGGGTGTTACATTCTCCCCTATTTAAAGGATTTCGTTCCCGAAACCTCCAAGTTAAGAAGAATTTATATCCTAACATTCACATCCATCTACTCATTCACCAATCATAGACATCAATTGTCCTTAAAAGATTTCTAATGCTTGTATGAACATATGCAAAGGTGCGTGTATATGTCCCTATACTAATGCGAAAGATCAGGCGGTCTACTGATTCAGTCGACCTCCTTAATGGAAGGTATGACTGTGCCATGAATCCAACATGTATGCAAATAATCCTATTATAATATGTATGTTTCTACACATATGTGCACAATCATCCATCCAAATGCAACATCCATATGATGATACACCCATTCACATAAAAAAATGCACACATATCCATATGCAGTATGAGAGTGATTGAGCAGATCTAGTGCCTAATGTGTGTGTGTATATGCATCCATGAGCAACCAATAACAACCACTGCATCCACTTGCATCCATCAAACATAACATGTCTCAAACACATGTTTACATCCATGGGATTCCTACCTAAAGGTCGAAGATTTGATCGACAGGATATACTTAAATGATAGAAACAAGCATGAATAAAAGCTTTGGAAAAGAAGTTAAGAACATTCTCTTGAAAAGAAAAGGGTACGAAGCGCGAATCTTGTCTTCAGTCTCCCAAGTTGCATCCTCTTGGTTATCTCCCTACTGAACTTTCATCAACCTTACTTCTCTGTTGCTTAGCTTCTTAACTTATGATCCAAGAATACGGGTAGGAACTCGTCTAACTGTCGTCTCCCGTTCCACCTCTACTTCCTCAAGAATACTCGGCTCAACTACTTCTGCTGTATCATGTAAACATTTCTGAAAATGAACATTTGATAATCTCTCTGGTTGTTTTACCCTATAAGCCATTTGAATTCTTTCCATTATGGGAAATGGTCCTACAAACCTTGTTGCCAATTTCCCTACAGATCCAAAATAATCCACATTCCTCTGAGGTGATACCTTGATGAAACCATATCTCCCATCTCAACTCAATATCGGTTCTTCCTTTATCTATGTATGACTTCTGCTTGTCCTGAGCTATCTTCGCGTGCCTGCGGATAAGATCACTCTTTTCTGAAGTTTCTCTAATCGTCTTAAGTCCAAGTAAAAGCCTACCTCTAATGCCTCAATTTGAGATCCTTACTTGTGCGACTTATGGTCCATGCATAACTCGGATCTCTCTCCAAGCAGATACTACCGCCAAGTCTTAAGCGCGAATACTTTAGCGGCTAATTCCAAAACATGGGTAGGGTAGTTCCTCTTGTGAACTCTTAACTGTCTACCTCCATAACATACTACCCTTCCCTTCTGTATTAAGACATCACTGAGCTCTGCTCCCCTCGCATCAGTATATGCTTTGTTTCCATTAGGTAAGGTCAAAACTGGGGCTGTTGTCAGAGCCCTCTTTGGTTGCTGAAAAGCGTCCTCACAATCAATGTTCCAAAGGTCAAATTCTTCCTCGTCGGTTTGGTGAGTGGGGCCGATATCTTTGCGAAGTCCTTAATGAACTTCCTATAATAGCCCGTAAACCAAGAAAACTTCTCACCTCCATTGCATTCTTTGGGATCTGCCAATCTTGAACTTCAACTACCTTTGCAGAATCTATTGCTATCCCATTTTTAGAGACCACATGCCCTAGGAATCTCACTTCTTTTCTCCAAAAATGACATTTGGAGAATTTCGCCTTAAGCTCGTGCGCACAGAGAGTTTTCAAAACCTCCTTTAAATGTAAGGCATGCTCTTCCTCGTTCTTCGAGAAAATCAAGATGTCATCAACAAAGACCACAACAAGCTTATTTAGGAACTCACAAAATACCCTACTCATTAGATCAACAAAATACGTGGGTGCATTCGTAAACCCAAAAGGCATAACAAACCACTCAAAGAAAACATCTGGAGTCCTAAGGACAGTATTGTCTATACTGTCCTTGGCCACCCTTAACTGAAGAAAGCCCGCGGCCAAGTCTAACTGAGAGAAAACATATGCACCAACAAGCTGGTCAAATAGATCATCTATCCTCGGAAGTGGGTGCCTATTTTTCTTAGTGAGTTTGTTCAACTCTCTATAGTCCACACATAAGCGAAGCGAACCATCTGCCTTAGTGGCAAATACTACTAGAGCACCCCATTCAGAAATACTTCGCCTAATAAACCATTTCTCGAGTAGCTCCCTTACTTGCTTGTTGACCTCCTTTCTTTCCCTTGGATCCATATAGCGCACACGTAATGCAACTGGCTTTGCATGTCCACCAAGTATATACGAAAATCAGTCTCGCGCATCAGAGGTAAGCCCCGAACCTCCTCAAAAACATCAGGATACTCAAAGACTACTGGTACAAATCGTAAATCATCGATAGTTGCATCAAGCGACTCTAAGAAACTATACATGATTGACCCCTTAGGGTCACAAAAAATCTCGAGGGTCCTTCCATGGTAAGTCAAAAGTCTAACGACCCTCTTCTCACAATCTAGAATGGTACCATACATGGCTAGCCAATCCATCCCTAGAATCATAACATAGCCCATGAAACCAAGCACGTATGCATCGCATTCAAACTCGATGCCTAACACAGATATTCTCAAATCCCGATAAACGATAGACAGATGAGTCGTAACCCCAGTGGGGTTTGAGACAACAACGGGATCCCAAAACCATACGAGTACTAAGGTTTAGAGACTCAACCACATAATCAGGTATAAAAGAATGCGAAGCGCCCAAATCAAAAAGAGTTCTAACCAGATAATTGGAAAGGGAAACTAAACTTTCAATAGAAACTTTACTACCTCTATCCGGTACATGACCACGAGAACATACACCTGCCCTTCAAAAGATCCTGCCCTTTGGTCCTATCCTTGTTTCTTTGGGCATTCCCTCTTATAGTGTCCGACCTCACCACAGTTGAAGCAAGCGTTCTTCCTTCTTCGGCAATCTTTGACCAAATGACCCAAGCGCTTACAGCCACGACATTTCTTAGAGATTTACCTCGCGATGGTGGAGGAACAACGGCTGCAGTTGGGGGAGGGACGTCTCCTTGGCTTCCAGTAGGTGCCATAGCCTTGAGATACCTACGGAACCAATCCGGTACTTGAATGTCCTTAGGAATATTAGGTTCCCTAAACATGCTAAAAAGAAAAGGAAAAAGGGAATCAAACAGAGAATCGAAAGATATTTCCTTTGGCTTTGGGGAATATGTTTTTCAATACAGACTTTTCTTTTGAAAATGCTTTCTTTTTAAAGCCTTTTTGAAAACAAATTTCAAAATCTTTTATCCGATCTGGTAACCTTCAGCTCTATACCAAGTGTGACACCCCACGTCCGTTAATGTCACTCTTTAAGAGAATGCGTTAAGTTTCGTGAAGTGTTACAGGTAAACAGAAACAGAAACATTACAAGACAGATATAAAATAATAGCAGAATTTAAAATTTTTATTAAGCAGAAAACACTGTGGTTCAAAACATAGTTACATTATAAGTCTGAAATACATGAAACCCAAAACCCAGTATATCAACTTAAAAATTCTATCTTGTACTAAAATCATCAGAATACAATAATAAAAGAAGCATAATCCCCAAAATTTATCCATAGTAGAGAACATACAAAATCAAGCAGTACATCTAAGTAGCTCCAAGCAGAAAGAAAGAAGAATCCTGATCAATCCTGAGTATTCCCACCTTGAGAACCTACGAGGGGGAGGGGGAGGGGGAGAGGGAGGGGGAGAAAGGATTTGAGAAAAAAGGAAACAAATTGGGTCAGACATAAAGTCTGGCGATTACAATTACTTTTAACATATAAATAAGTAAAAGCATGATGACAGACATATAAACTGGATGAACAGGATAACAATATATAATGCAGGTATATCAAACTGAGCATGATAAGCAAGATAGACTAAATATGATATATTGCGCTTCTCAAGTACTTTGTTTTGCACCACTACTAGTATAACTATAACATGATGATCCCAACAAGAACAATACGGTAGACTTAGGTGTAGTTCTAGTGAGAGGTTTTCAGCTTATACAATCATATCAGGTAAGCCCACATGACAATGTCATCTCCAACTCTAATAACGGGCCCATAAACAAGCAAGACTAGATGTATCCTATTTACTACCCCCAGTCGATCGGCTCCCTAACTCGTAGATACCCTGTGCTAGCCCCACAGTAGGATGTATCACTTCCTAAAGTGGCAATCCTAAGTTTACAAGATGCACAACTATATCTATAGGTGTCTCGGCATCTTATCATCCCCTCCTTGACTCCGGACCTATGCACACACATGACCCCGTCGGAATGCGCCGCCCACAACGCCCCTTCGTTTTTGATTTCTTACAATCAGCCCAGTAAGCGTGCCCCGATACCGACCTAGTTCGGAGTACTCGTTTGATACCTATATGGGTTACTGAATGAAACGGGTCCCAAACATAAGATGATACAAGCTTCCCCCTAGGCTTGCATCCCCACTAGTAGGATTTCCACAGGTTATGCCCTACCAGAGTAACAAGATTGCATAACCCCAACAGATTAAGTTTGTGGGCCTATATATAAATATTACCCACCGCCCCAAGATTTACTTAACCCACCTACTGATTCAAACATGTTTACTTAACCCCTACTTAAGTTGATAGGTTCGTGTAACCCCCTATAGATTTAAACGTTAAGTATTACTTGTTAACAGGTTATCCCATTCACATTGACTTTTTTTCAAGTTACCAAGTTCCTCTTACTTACTAATTATATATATATATATAACTTAATCCATTTAAGTCTATTAATAAGCCCATCACATGTTATTCTCTAGATTGTAATTAACGAAAGTAATCTACAATCCTTTTATATTATTCATTATCTGATTCCATAGTTACAATAACATGTTTTACTTAATATGTAATTAAGTATACTTCATCTCAATTCACCGGTTTTCTGTTTAACATGTCACCACAACTTGTCGTTGTTTACTTATTAACTTAGTTCTCTTAACTAAGGTCTACTAATAAGCTTCCTTTACTTTTATTATAACTTATGTTATAATTTCCACTTGTCCCTAGGACAAACCTTCCTATTATATAACATTCTCATTAAAGTAATTAATTATAAGGTTACTATCATTCCCTGTTTATTCCAATTCATTTCCATTAATCACAATTAGTGCCATTTATTTTTATCCTTTTATATACATATGTCCATATATATGTTTATGCACTAGACCTCTCACATTAAGTCTACAACTTGTGGATGCTGGATATGCCGGTTGGGTCCGGGCAGTCTTCTTCCACAAGTCGGACTTAACCTCGTGTCTTAGCACGTTACGTGTTTATGCACTTCGACCCCTCACATTAGATTCACCCCTTGTGGTTGCTGGATATGTCGGACGGGTCCGGATAGACTTTTACCACAAGTGTAATTTTACCTCGTGTCTAAGCACGGTTACATTTTCTAATTACTATAAATCAAGGCATTTTCACTATTAACCAGTTATTCCTATTTCATTATTGGTTTTCATGTCCCTTTCCCAAGTCATATTCATCATGTACCATGTGCCCCAAATTAATGTCTTTAATCACAGTTTGATTTATGCCCCAAATCCGTATTCATGTAATTATTTCAAGTTATACCCAAATTTCCCAACACAAGTTATGTCCTAATTTTAACGTTTTCCCCTCATTCCCAATTTCACGCGTTCGCATATTTCAGTGGTATGCCTAGGCTCGAAGGTAGCCTGGCTATAAAATAAAAAGGGAAAAGAAGAAGGGAAGAGAACAGAAATAAACATAATAACAAGATTGACATATGATGGCAGTAATAGGCATAGCGACTGGTAAACATATAGTGGCAAAATTGGGCATAATGACAAGATAGACATATAGGAAGAGATCTAATGAACATGTGATAATAGAAATGATCCTAACATAATAGAGACATCATAAACATGCATGTTAAGATCTAAACAGTGAATTAGATTTAGAAATAATGGTAGATCTAACATGATAAATAGGCATAGGCTTAGATCTACTTCATAGTCATGTCAAAATAATTGAGATACACAAGTTATGGAAGATATGATATGATTTAACTAGTTACAGGCTTAGATCCAATTCATAAACATGTTAAGATTAACTTTTAAGTATTCACATCTAAAAATAATGTAGACTCATTGTGATCGGATCTAAGAAACAGAAGAATAATTGCAGATGCTGGAGCACAGATCTCTGAATTTGCCTAACTCTTGTTGTTGTAGAAAAATAGGCTATTTTAATCTTGGCAGAGGCAACATCTAGTTCTCCATTGTTTTAGAATGAATAAAACAATGAGAATGGGGTCTTATTTATAGCCTAGGGTTCATGAATCTGGTCAAGAAAGGAGTCTACGTTCGGAAATAGGAATCTGCCCCGGATCTATATGGGGGTCGACCCCCTTACTATGTCGACCCAGGGGTCGACACCCCATTGATGGGGTCGACATCCCCTTGATGGGGTCGACACCCATGGGCGGGAATTTTCCCGCTCCCTCCTGCTGCTTTGTTTTGAAATATTTTGAATTTCTGGAAGGGTTTATTTATATATAATTAGCTTATATATGCGTAAACTTCAAACCTTAATATCTTCTTCATACGGTGTCCGTTTTATGCAAACTCAGAGTCTATCTTAAGAAAAATTCCAAGACGAACGCAATGGCACAGTCTTTTTTTCTTAATTCCCAATATTTAATTAAGTATTCTTTAGTCTATCAATATAGTGTTCTTATGAAATTACGGGGTGTTATAATTTTGAAGCCCGCATTTCTCGCAAGCGAAAAATACAAGCTTCGTGGGGCAAATGATAACCCCGTTATAAAAACGCAGTTCGAAATTATTAATTCAGATGAATGATAGCAGGTGGATTGAGAACAGATGTATGGATCATTGGCTTCACAGCATATTATAAGTTGTGAGGAAAATATGCACCAGGACATTTAAATTATCTCGCATAGGCCATCAATACACCATCAAGGTACCACGTGACAGATTGGGAAATATTTTCACATGTGAAACCATTATTATGTCATATGTATGGCACGTCTGTATGCATGGCTTGATATAATATAACATGAAGATACATAAAACAATACAAGAGCAACATATTTTATGGCAACAGTTATTCGGTCCACATCAGCATATATATATATATATATATATATATATATATATATATAGAGAGAGAGAGAGAGAGAGACCAGTACAGCGGTGTTTGAGCCTCCATGAATTGCGGTGACGAAGACAGAATGAGGAAGACGAAGGAGTTTTGTTTTTGGAATGTTCTAGTTTTAACTGATAAAGCGTTGTAAGTGAGTTGGCAAGTTTTAATTGTGTGAATGTACAATGGGCTGTCGGCCTGATATGTAATCTCCCCATTTTTGGCTAAATGCCTAATAAATTTTTACCCAATTTCAAAATATATATATATATATAGGGAAATGGACCGTACATCCGAGGAGAAACTTTAGGTCGTTCATGCTTAAAGACAGTTGGGTCATCGTGACTTTAGATTGTTGCAGGATTCAACATTATGTCATTGTCGCGTCAGCTAAGTTTTGGGCCATTCATACAACCTGGTTTAGGTCGTTCGTGTTGGACATTCTTTTGGGTCATTGAAGTATAATGTTGGGTTGTTCCTATTGGGAGAACACGTGGCATTCTTCAGTCATTATTTGAGGTATAGGGGAAGGCCATGTATACATAGTGATCATTCTGTTCGTATGTGACATGAAATGTCCACATGCATGTACAAAAGGTGAAGAACAACGTGGAACTCTAAAAAGGGTTGACTGCATCTGATACTAACGTGAGTAACTCCATATGGAGGTGCATCATTAGGTCGTTGACAGCTGGCACTACATTAGGTCGTTCCCAGTATAAACGAATAGATCAGTTTGACATAATATGGACTGTACAGATTAGTGTACGACAGTATTTCATAGAAAACTTAGGTTTATGTGATCCATATGAAGAATAACAGCGTGGCAACTCCATAATATGAATCGCCAGTAATTTTTAATGACTGAGACATGTGGCGTGATGGGATGAGTAAGGGTCATTTTATATGGATGTTAAATCATATACGAATGCTCAAACCATGTAAAAGCAAGTGCACAACCAGGCCATTCACTGTGTAATCATATCAGGTCGTCCAAAAAGAATGGACTCATTAGGTCATTACCACAAGCTATCTTGGGTCATCCAGTCTACATCCAGGTCGTAATACATGAGTTTACATACGTGAAACCTACTACATCATTGGAGGATTGGTAGTACAAAAGAGGACAACTGCAACATAATAGGTCCATAGCAATTATTCAAATGTGATGAATAGTTTAAATAAAGACCCGTGGACTACTGCATATGTTAGGTTGTTGGGTTATAATGACCCTAAGCAAGTCATTCATTAAGTTAACATAGCAGATCGTAGGCCGCAAATCAGGCTATATGAATTGCATGGAGGATAGATCGTTATTTCCATCTATATACAGCCGTATTGAGTCCGTTCGTGACCATTTATTAAGGTCGTTCTGTCACTTTCCTAGATCGTTTCTTGGTCTCCAAGAAACGGGTCAAAACGACCTACAACCTAAGAGCCTGCACCCCATATTTACAACTCTACCACTACCTCGAGCTCCACCTATAAATACCCCATTTCTCCACCATTCAAGGGACAAAAAATTCTTCCCCAAAGTGCTGCCAAATCATTTCTCTAACAATTTAAAACTTCGTCTAACTCCATTAATGGATTCCAAGGATTAATCTACCCTCATGCAACATCAAATGGATCAAATCACCTTCAAACTACATTAGAAGTCTCTCCAACACAATTCAAGTGATCTCTAATCTCCGCTAATCCTCTCTAGAGCATAGATCTAACGCTAAATCGCCATTTAATCCATGATGATCATTCAATTGTTAAAGTGATCAAAGATTGATACATCTACCATCACAAAGCAAGAGATCCCATCAATTCCTTTGCAAACTCAAGTGAAATTTAGATCATAAAGAGAGAGAAAAGAGATAGATGAATGTAATGAGGAAAATCCATGTTTTGTAAGCTCAAATGTTATAATGAGAAGTGATTACATAGTGGATGTAGATCTATCGTAGATTGAACCACTCTAAAACTTTGTGTTTTCTATTTTTTGCTCTTTTTTTTGAATTACGTGGCTCCATTTTCTAGTCTAACCATTTGGTGAAGTGCTTTGAAAGCGCCTTTGGTGTTGAAATCACTTTTGGTTTTAACAAGTAGTAAGCGAATAAGGAGGTTATCCAATAAGGTCAGCTAGATGGTATAACGAACGATAAAATACCTTCTCTCACCTTACACGGGGATTGGGTTAACGCGTGAATGACGGAAGCCTTAACTAGTAGGGCCTGTAGCTAGTGCCCTCTAGTTTATGTTAATGTTGAATAAATTATCGAGGACTAATAAGTGACCAATAGGTCCGCCTAGGGTCTTAAGCGATCAGGGACAATACACCCTATCTATCATTAATAGTGAGGCATTAAATGACAAGGGATGAGCGAATGAAAGTGTATTTACGTACAAGCTCCTTAACTAGGGGTCTAACCTCGATTAAATAACTAGCTATGTTCTAGTATAAAGGCTTCACCAATATAGGCGTAAACGTTCTATCTCGGTATTACATCTTGGAAATACTACCTTGGGATGAGTTGTAGGGTCGTGCGTAATCAACAACAAGGTTAGGCTAGAAACACTAACCTTGGTAGGCATACATGTTGGGTTAAACCAAACATGATACATTTGTGTATTATCATCTCTGTGTTGTACATTTCCTATTCACCAGAATCTTGTTGTTCTGAGCGCCCTCATTATTACAACCTCCCAGGTTTCTAGAGAAGGTCGGGTTCTCATAGGTGTTTTAGTTTGGATTTTAGTTCTCGTTCTCTCTCATGCTCCGTATTGGCAAAGTGACTTATTTTTAAAAGGTAGTTACTTGAGTTA
Organism: Allium sativum; assembly: GCA_030737875.1. NCBI lineage: Eukaryota > Viridiplantae > Streptophyta > Magnoliopsida > Asparagales > Amaryllidaceae > Allium > Allium sativum. Next base: position 619,038,906 of record CM060915.1, on the reverse strand, counting down.
ATACTAATTTATCCTATTTTGTTTCCACTATGAGTTATCTTATCATACTCTGATTATGCTCATGCTCATTTATTAGCAGGCACCGGATTTACATCCTCCATGCTTGAATGTGTTTGAGTTTCGATTTTTGTCGAAATTTGGGCATAGAAAAGTGTGGGGTGGTACATTTGGTATCAGAGCTTAGGTTAAACGATTAGAGGAATTAATTAAACTACGACTCGTGAGAGAACGTAATTCGATTTTCTGTTATGTTTTCTTTCATCTTTCTTACTCGGCTTACATTTATTTCGACGAAGAAATTAGTCGTGGGCCTAATATTATAAAAATGGGTTTTAAGCGACTAAGAGTTAAAATATATTGTGTTTGGGTTTTTAGCCCATTCTGTCTTACCCCACAATATGTTGGCGATTTCATTCTTAAGAGCATGAGGACGACATATGGTGGATTCCGATGATTCAAGTTTGGAGACTAGAAAGATTTTATAATAAAATATACATATATGAAAAATCTAGTTAAAACTGAGATATTCGCGATTTCTCGTTTTTGGTTTCGTTGGTAGTTCCGGTTAAGACCAGTGCTCAATTCAAAACGGGGAAGTACACATTAGTATGTTATATTCATTTCGGAAATATAATTATGAGGTATATCCATTTGTTACTTCATTGAAATTCTGAATCTACCTTTATTGAAACATTCAATTGAGTTCTTGGCCTTGTATTTGAGGAAATTTTATTTTTAAAACTATTTGAAGAAAATAAAATTGGGTTTCGGAAGTTATGAAGTACGGTTTTGGAAAATGGTTTTTTAAATTTTAATTTATTCGTGTTTTGAATTTTTTTGGACTTTTGTGTGATTTTTATAAATATAATTTGATTGGTAGGAAAGATGGAAGTAGAAATGACAAGGAATATGCCACTAAACTTGAAAATAACAAATATTCAATCCTTGTGATTTTTAGTATCCCTCTTCCTATATATATTGGATAATTTATTGAAATTTTCACAATGAATCCTTATGATTTTTAAGCTCCAACATTTTTGAACAAGAAAAGGTTTTTCAGTTTGTAATATAAATTGGAATATAAATAATAATAAAAATAAAAAGGATTTATGAACACGAAATCGTTGGATTATAATAAATTCTATTTTTGGAAAGTTTTAATTTTTTCTTTGAAAAAGCTAAGGAAAACCTCTTGTCTTTATTTTTGGCGTATTTTGATTTCAAATTGTTTAGTTTATGTCGGCTAGTAAGGGAAAAATCCATTTTAAATTTTATTTCGGATTTCTAGCTTATTTCCTGCTTTAATTTTGTTCGATTCTGTGGTCATAACCTTTTTGGAGGTAGGGAAAAAGGCGTTGGAAAATTAAATTTCTTGACTCGTCGAGTGGTGGGAAGTCGATACGAGAATTCGGTTGGGGTCGAAAGTTGTTTCGACATAATGTAAATTTTATTTTAATTTTTCACTGGCCATTGGGCCGAGGTTTGTACGGCGCCCTATTAGGGGTTAGCAGTCGACCGACGGTCGACCACCCTTCTAGGGCTAGGTCAACCGCTCCCTTTAAGGGGACGTGGCCTGGAACCCGACTCGATTCGGCTGCAATGATATATATATATATATATATGTATATCGTTTCAGCTGACTTCTTCTAAACCGCTGAACCAAATATTTAATGTGATCACTCTACGGAATTGGCAACACCATATCCTTTCCAATAAAATCGATGTCAGCACCTGATTCGATCCCACTCAAAAGTTTTTCCCTAAGAAAAAACAACAGGGGTAAAGTGGTCACTAATAAATTGGTAAAAATCATGGACATGTCTCACACCTCCATGAACAACATATCAAAGTATAAGAATGATCTGACCCTTGGGAAATTAAATAGAAATATCTTACGATGCTATGATATGTAAAATGCGGGTCGTTACATTCTTCCCCTCTTAGGAATTTCACCCTCGAAATTCCAAGCAAACACAAGCAACCAAAAAACAATTCTGCGTGCCTATCAGCCACGAGCAGCCAATTTACCATCCAAACTAGCATCCATCAAGCCATACATCCATAGACTTAACCTAGCACGCAAAATTCTAACAACAATAATACAAACTACAATGGTGTAAGAGTGACACGACGTTAATGGGTCATACCAACGAAGAGTTCTGGACGGATCATCTTCATACTCTCTTCCGTTTCCAACATACAATCGTCATCATCCTCACTCCATTGTACCTTGAATAGATTAACCGTCTTCCTCCTAAGTTGTTTCGTGTTATTCCCCACAACGTGAAGTGACTTACGAGGTCTCGTAACTAAGGATTCAACTTCTAGGTCTTCGTACTTCCCTGGAGATACCACCACATTCAAACCGTGCACACACTTCCGTTGAAACGACACATGGAAAATATTATGCACACTCGACATCTTCTCAGTCAAATCCAATCAATACGCAAGCTTTCCAATCCGCTCGACTATCGGAAACGGTCCAATGAACCTTGGAGCTAGAGCTAACTTTCCTTTACTTCAGAACCGAACAACATTCTTTAAAGGAGAAATCTTCACGAAAACCATATCGCCAACGTCGAATTCCAAATCCTTTCGATGCTTATCGGCGTAACTCTTCTAGCGATCTTGGGATGCTTTCATTTGTTGCCGAATGATCTCATTACAATCTGAGGTCTCTCTTATCATCTCAGGCCCACGTATCAACTTATCTCTAGTTTCTAATCAACATGCTGGAGAATTACACGATCTACCATACAACGCCTCGTATGGTGTCATCCCAATGCTTGACTGGTAGCTGTTGTTATACGCAAACTCAACTAAATGTAGATGGTCTTCCCACGATCCTCCGAAGTCCATTACACAAGCCCTAAGGAGATCTTCCAATACTCGGTTAACCCTCTCGGTTTGACCATCAGTTTGGGGATGATAAGCCGTACCCCAAAGTCTCTTGCAAAATCTTCCAAAACCCACTTGTGAATAATGGATCTCGATCAGTTACTCTGCTCTTTGGGATACCATGGAATCGAACTATCCGTTTTATATAAATCTCAGCCAGCTTCGATGCTGTCCTAGTTGATCTGACATGAATAGACCTTGAAATTTTGGTCAAGCGATCCACGATGACCCAAATTCCTTTGTTTCCTGCCCTAGTTCTAGGTAGTCCATCGATAAAATCCATTGATATCTTTTCCCACTTCCACGTAGGAACTTTCAATGGCTGAAGTAATCCACTCGGCTTCTTCTGTTCAGCTTTCACCAACTGACAGTTTATACACTTGGGAATAAATTTTTCCGTATCCCTCTTCATCCCTTCCCAATAGTTAGCTCGCTTCATATCCTGATACATCTTGTTACCAATAGGATGAATCATCAACTTTGAGTGATGACATTCCCTCAAAACTTCATCTCCCAGTCCATCAATATTAGGAACATCCAGTCGTCCTTATTTCCGAAGTTAAGCCTCTCGATCGACTTCAAATTTATTATCCTATGGTTCCAACTTTTGGATAATCTCGACAAGCTTTTCATCATTCTTTTGGCTCTCGCCAATCCTTTCTATAAGGGTAGGTCTTAGCGACAAGCTTGCTAACATCTCATGTTCTAACTCACACCTAGGTCTGAAATCGAATCTTGCCAAGTACTCGAGGTGCTTCCATTTCAAAAACATTGCTCCCAAACTTGCGTGTCTTCAACTCAATGCATCCGCCACCGCGTTACCGTTACAGGGAGTATAGGCAATACCAAAATCATACGATGCCAGAAACTCTAACCACCATTGTTGCTGAAGATTCAAATCCTTTTGGGAGAAGAGATACTTCAACGACTTGTGATCCGTATGTTGGAGAATGGAGTTTTGATGATAATAACCTTATTTCAGTATTAATTGATTATAAAATATATACTAACAGTTTTGTATAGAATATATATATACACATATGCAGGATTTATATACAGGAAATATTACTAAAGACTGTACAATTTAAAGATATTAGAGATTCAGAGTTCAGAGAAATTTCAAGACTCAAGAGCATTCAAGATTTCAAGACTAATATAGTTATAGAGTCTAGATTATGTAAGACTCTAAATAGCACTCCAGGTTCAAATTCAAATTCTGATTTTCAAATTTTGTTTTCAAATTCTAACTTCAATCCTCTCTATTTTATTTTCTATTTTCCTTTCTTACTTTACTTTTGTTTTTAAAAGTTAAGTTCTATACATTTATATTTTTATACTTTATATTTATATAGCTTAAAACCTTATAATTTTATAAATATGTTTATATAGTTTAAATTTATGTTTTCATATGATTTTCTACTTTATAATATTAATTTATAACACTATATTTTAATTCAAGAATTTCCAGAACTATATTTTTATCAAAACACCTGGAAAATGCTCAAAAATTAAATTTACACTAAGGGTATGACGACATACATAAAACTCAATGTTGACATATAACTGTCATTTTTTTCAAATTTGAAAGAAAGTGTCTTTTCACTAATTGTGATAGTTCTGAAGCATGGCATCCTTTCATACACTATAAAAAGGGCTTGAAATCGAATTTTTAATCATCTCTTCTTATCTAACTTCACTCTCTTTTATTGCACCATTATTCTTAATCATTTTTATGATTTCTGCACTTATACCCTACCGAATTCAATTCTGTTTTGATCAAACTTCTTCACTCTACACTCTCAACTCTCTGAATCAAGTGCTATTGAAGAGTTATAGGGCTGTTTGTAATTGTTTGGGTTGTATTTGGGGTAAACCGTGGTATCCCTTGTAGCCATGAAATCAAGGAGGTTGGAATCATTGGTATTTCTTGTAGTCGTGAAATCAAGGAGGTTGTAATTGGATTTTGATATAGTAATAATCCTCTGCGTAATCCAGCGTTGCGTGGGACTGATGTAGGAGTAATCTGAACCAGTATAAAATCCGGTGTATTCTTTCCTTTTCTGCATTTTTATTTCTGTTCATTCTTGTGTTTGTGTTTGAATCTGTGTCTGTGATTGTGGTGTTTGATTCATCTAGTAATTCACACAAGTTTTAGATTTTGTTTAAATTCTCAAAAACACTATTCACTCCCCCTCTAGTGTTTGTTTTGCCTTAACGATCCATTCCGCATTCCCTAACAATTGGTATCAGAGCAAGGTCTTTCAAAAAGTTCATAATCTAATTTTTGAAAATAGTGATAATGGCAACCAACACTGGTAGCAATAATAGTTCTTTTATAGAGGGACAGTCCACTGTTAGACCACCATTGTTTAATGGTAGTAATAATTCATATTGGGCACGTAGAATGAAAATTTATTTGCAATAAATAGGTTTAGACACATGGAATAGTACACAAAATGAATATGTTGAACCAACAACTGCCTTTGCACAATGGACAAGTGATCAAAAGACCGTTGCACAAAGCAATTCTAAGGCTATGTATATGTTATTTTGTTCATTATATAGGAACAAATTTAATAGAATATCAGTATGTAAAACTGCTTATGAAATTTGGAGAACTTTACAGGTTACTCATGAAGAAACTAGTAAAGTTAAACAAACTAAAATAGCAATGCTAGCTAATCAGTTTGAGTTATTCAAAATGAAAAAGAATGAGTCTATTTCAGATATGTATTGCAGATTTCAAGAGATAGTGCATTCATTAACTGCACTTGGAAAAACTTATTCTGAAGAAGATCAAGTTAGAAAAATATTAAGTTCATTAATTCCAGATTGGGATCAGAAAACTTTGGCAATTGAAGAAGCCAATAATGTAAATGAAATGAAGATTGAGGAGTTAATCGGAAATTTGTTGTCTTATGAAGTCCAACTACAAAAAAGAAACGAAAACAGATCATTTCAGAAGAAATCTATAGCACTTAAAGCAACAACAAATGATTATGACCAAAGTAGTGAAGATGTTGAAGAAACAGCGCTTATGACAAATAATTTTAGAAGATTTCTGAGAAATATAAGGAAGAATTATAATCAAGGAAGTTCAAGAAGTAATGATGGTCGATGTTATATGTAACGACCCGCATTCTACGCATCGAAGGATCGTAGAATATTTATTTCTTTTACATACGAAGTCGTATGGTCATGTAACTTTGGGAGACGGCTATTGGGTCATTTCCCATGTTCATGATTTTTGCCGATTTTTGAATGACCATTTTGGCCCTAGCTGATCTTGTTTCGGCCATAACTTTTGATTGGAAAAGAGTTTTGACCTGAAACCACTTCCATTAGTTCCGGATGATGGTTTACCTTTCCGTAGAGTGGTCATATTAGCCAAACGGACTCACCGTTTGGGCGATATGGCTGAAACAAGTTTCAGATGGTGAAAAACTGCTTAACCGGGCCTAATTTGGGTGATTAGTGAGTGGGCCCATAACCCGTTTCAGGATTAGGGTTATGGGAAGGCTGATAGGGTTAGGAAATTCAGTTTCTATCATTTTCCAGCCGCCACTTTTTGTTCCTTCAAGTTTATCCATGGCCTCCACTTTCTAAAACACCCCAAATCACCTTCTAATCGCTAATTAAGCCAAACTTACATCAAATTAAGGAAGATCTTCACCAAATTAGTATTGGAACTGCTGTATAGCCTTGGGGACAGTGCCAAACGGAGAATCACTTCAGATTTGATATTTTATTTGTGGAAAAGGTGAGTGATTTGCGTAGTTCCTTACTAATTATGGTTAATTAAGGGTAATTATTGATAATTAGTGAAATTATACAAGTTAAAAATCTGGAAAAATATTGATAAATTTCGAAATATTGTTTTAGGCCTCTGTTAGAAGATTGGGTTGATTTGGTTAAGTTTTACTAATCCTATCATTAGTTTTGCTTAAACCTGCTTAAGGGAAAATATAGAATTTTGGCTATGTTTGATCCGTTTAACCTTGTCATATTGTTGTTTTGGTGTTTGTGGATGATTATACATGTTGCAATGACTGTATGGTATGCTTTGAAATTGATTAGAAAAGTTAGATTGGTCGAAAACGCCGTCGTATGGCGTAAAACAGTCGCAGGAAAGTTGCAGGAAAGATGTGTAGGAACCGGATCAGATCGCCCCCTCCGAACCCGACCCGATCGTGGCCACCTCCCCACGAGCCGCCTGCTGAAGCTTGCCATCCCCGATCCGTTCGCCTCTGAAGTCCACCGATCCGAACCACTCGTGAATGGAGACACCGAACCGATCCACTCATCCGGAGAGCCCCACGATCCGAACCATGAAGCTTGGTCACGACCCGATCCGGATGGAGAAGCCCGACCCGATCTAGTGAAGGAAGCACGATCTGATCCAGCTTGGGCACCACGAGCCGATCCGACAGGGGGAGCACGAACCGACCAGAAGGAGGCTGATGACCACGGACTGAACAAAGGGAAGAGAACCGATCCGAATGGAAGTTTGTTTCTGAACCAGATGAAGACCGATCCGGGGAAGACCAAAAACCCGAGATGCAAAGGTAGTCCAAATGGGAAGCTTGTAATCAGGATCCAGATGGGAACCAACGAGTCGACTTCATGAGTTGGGCTTTGCTGCAGGACATGTGCTAAGGGGTTGTCGATGTCTATGACTTTGGATCACTATGTGTAGGGGGTACGTGAATGGATTCAGGACCACAGTGGTCTAGGTACGACTAATGGGCTATAGACCAATGAAGCGGGGTCATTTGTAAAGATTTAGTCATGACTCCATGGGGTAAGCTTGGTGCTAGCAGTAATCGTACAAGTCGAACTCCGTCACTACTTCGATGGGTCTTGTGGTTGAGAGTGGTGGACATCGTATGCTTTACGCACTGAGTGAGAGACGTGAGAATGGTTGCCATGCTTGATTTGTTTGCCATCACTATGACATGCACGCCCCCACCCCCGTATTCTTTACACCATATGTTAGTGGCACCTTAGAGTATTGTACAGTATGTAGTGCTAACTCTTTGGTTGCAGGTCCAGGTTCAGGTATGGTTTAGTATACTTGTTATTGTTCTGTTTTGCTGCTTATCGCTCATACCAGAATTTTGTCTGACCCAGAGTTTTATGTCTCTTCTTATTACTCTGGGTGCTCCTAAACGAGCAGACTAGAGACAGGTTAGCTGGTGATGCACGAGTAGCTGTACCGGAGACGAGCAGGAGGCTTCCACGTATGATATATATAGATATTCTCCCTGTGTCGCTGCGGGTTACTACTTTGGGCATTAGTAGTGTACCTTTTTCCTTTGCTTTGCTTTAGAGACAGTTTGAAAAGTTGTAATAATGGTGATGTGGAACATAAGCTGTATTTGGATTTCCGCTTCTATGATGTGTAGTTTTAGTTTTCAGCTTATGCACTGTCTCGCCTATTTTGTGTCAAGTATGTTGTTATTATATTTTATCACATGCGTTGTGAGACATTCTACAGGTTCTTGATTAGTTCATTCTCTTCTTTCCTTTCTTTGGCGACCGTTCCGGGCTAGTCGGGCATGTATACAGCGCACTTTCAGTGGAAATGCCGGCTGGTGCGGGGCGGGCCGTCACACTTGGTATCAGAGCTCTAGGTTGCGTAGTAAACCTAGGGAAGTTATCAGGGAGAGATAGTACACGTATATGAGAGCACGTATTTGTGATTATTTTGGTTTTTAAAAGTTATATATATACTATTAGTATATCTAAGGATGAAGTCGCACTGCACTGGCAGCACTATGGAGATGGTTAATCGTTTTCTCTGTGCAGATTGAACGATGAGCCGATACGTAAGGGGAACTGGTAGAGGAGCCAATAATGGGAATGCTGCTGAGATGAGGACGATGTTTACTGACCTCATGAGAGAGATGCTTAGAGATGTTCAAAGAGCAGCTCCTAATGTTGCTAACGGTGGTGGTGCAGCGATGCAGGCGCCTAGGCCCGATTTCGCCAAGCTTAACAAGGATTATACTAGCCTTGGTGGAAAACCGTTCCACGGAACAAAGTCGGCTACGGATGTTCAGGATTGGTTGGATAGCTGCGAGCGTATCTTCGAAGACTTGGGTATCGAGGATGCAATGAAGAGAAGGCTAGCATCCCGTCAGCTGCAAGGACGGGCAATGAATTGGTGGAATGCTATAAAGGCAGCTGCTCCCGAGGATCAGATTACTTGGGATCAGTTTAAGGCTCGCTTTAGTGATAAGTTCATTCCAACTGCTCAGAAGTCAGTGTTGTTTAAGAGATTCTTGGAACTCAAGCAGAATGGCAGAGCTGTCTCGAAGTATATTGCCGAATTCAACACTTTGTCGAAATATGGGTTATCCCTAATAGATACTGCCGAGAAGAGGAACGAGAAGTTCATAACTGGCTTGGATGGATACTTGGGGGAAAGACTTATTAACCACATCGATGAGATGTTTTAATCGATTGTGGGGAAAGCTTTAAGATCGGAAAGTCTTTACCTTAAGTCAAAGACTGAGGTCGCATCTGCAGAGGAGCCAAAACCGCAAGCAAGTGGTGGAGGCAAGAGTGGTTCTTAGAATAAGAGGAAGCAAAACCAGAATAAGGATGGCCAGAAGAAGAAGAAAGATGTTGAGTGCTTTAGCTGTGGCAAGAAGGGCCACTATGCTAGTAATTGTCGAGCAAAGCCAGCAGACAGGAAGTGCTTCATTTGCGGCCAAGTTGGACACCAAAAGGATAAATGTCCACAACCTTTGAAAGAAAAGCAGATGGTGAAAGCATATGCCCTTAGTGCTATTCCTTCTTCGTCGAATGCCCCAACTGCGGCGGAGAAAGGAAATAATGTCGTTATTCAAGGTATGCTTTCTGTTTATGACGTTCCTGTTGGAGTTTTGTTTGATACCGGAGCTTCCAATTCTTTCATATCATGTGACCTGGTAGATAGGTTAGGATTGGAGCTCGAGATTGTCGATAGACCTTTGGTAGTGACGAACCCGATTGGTGGTTCGACTAGCCTTAGCATGATTTGCCGTAATGTGGTCTTATCGAGTCATGGATGCATGTTTGTTTGTGATTGTTTTGTTTTGGGCTTTACTGGGTTTGACATTATTTTGGGAGTCGATTGGCTCCAAAGATATGGGGTGTTGGTAGACTGTGAGGGCTTTTTGGTGACAGCTAGAGCGAATGATGGGCGGAGGGTAGTGTTTGGTGGTCTACCTAGTGATGGGGTAATGGCTAGTTTTCTAAATTCCCTCGACATCCCGCATGATGAGTTGTCAGGTTTGCCCGTGATTGGCCAGTATCCGGACGTCTTCGAGGAAGTGACCAGGCTTCCACCACATTGAGAGATTGAGTTCCGTATTGATTTAGTGAAAGATGCCAGACCTATAGTGATGCCACTCCGTCGTATGGCACCAAGAGAGCAGCGAGAGCTCGGGGTGCAAGTAAGCGATCTTTTGAAGAAGGGATTTATCCGAAGAAGTGTTTCTGAGTGGGGAGCACCAGTTGTGTTTGCTACCAAGGCTGGCGGTTCCCTTCGATTGTGTGTGGACTACCGCGAACTGAATAAGTTGACGAGGAAGAATAAGTATCCTCTACCGCGGATAGATGATTTGTTTGATCAGTTGAGTGGCGCGAGAGTATTCTCCCAGTTGGATCTCGCGACAGGTTTTCATCAGCTTAGAGTGGAAGCTGAGAGTATAGCTAAAACGGCATTTTGGACGCCGTTTGGATTTTATGAGTGGTTGGTCATGCCATTCGGGTTGACCAATGCACCAGCATATTTTGTGGATCTTATGAATAGGGTATTCAGAGATCAGTTGAATAAGTTTGTTCTTGTGTTCGTGGACGATATACTTGTTTATTCGAGGACAGAGGAAGAACACAAGGAACATTTGAGAATAGTAATGGAGGTGTTGAGAAAACACCAATTGAAAGCAAAGTTTTCTAAGTGTCACTTCTGGAGGAGGGAAGTGAGATTCTTGGGCCATGTTGTTTCAGAGAATGGTATTGTCGTGGACCCCGCGAAGGTGGCTACGGTACAAGATTGGTCTACGCCCAAGAATGCAGCAGACATAAGAAGTTTCTTAGGGTTAGCCGGATATTATCGTAAGTTTATCCAGGACTTCTCCAAGATAGCAGCACCGTTGACTCAGTTGACCAAGAAGAATCAAGCTTTTGTCTAGGACGAAAAGTGTCAAAATGCATTCAAGAGTCTAAAGGAAAAGTTGACATGTGCACCAGTGTTAGTCATTCCTAAGGGGAATGAAGAGATGACAGTATGCACGGATGCATGTGGTACCGGACTAGGTGCTGTATTGATGCAAGGAGGTAGGGTTGTAGCTTATGCAAGTCGGCAATTGAAGCCGCACGAGAGAAGATACCCTACCCATGATTTGGAATAAGCAGCGATCATGTTCGCATTGAAGATGTGGAGATATTATCTCTTGGGAGAAAGATTTGAGCTGTTTACCGATCATAAGTCATTAAAGTATCTTTTCTCTCAAAAGGATCTAAATCTCCGACAACAAAGATGGTTAGAATTCTTGGCTTCCTATGATTTCGATACCGCATACACACCAGGAAAGGGCAATGCGGTGGCTGATGCATTGAGTAGAAGACATGCCAGTTTAGGGGCTATGTTTCTAGAATAGAAGCAACTGGAGTATATCGCTGGGTATGATTTCAGACCAAAGTGCGAATTGGATCCAGAAATGTTAGCAAGTTTGATGATCAGACCCACTTTGATTGAGCGGATTGGTTCCAGTCAGAAGAACGATCCTAACTTATTGGAAGTCATCTCCAAGTTAGAGATGGGTATCGATGAGGAGATGAACAAGTATGGGCTTGATCGAGATGGATGGATTAGAAAGAATGGAAGACTTGTTGCACCCAATGTCAATGGATTGAGAGATGAAGTGCTTAGAGAATGTCATCACTCAAAACTGACTATATATCCCGGTGGTAACAAGATGTATCGAGACATGAAGCAGACCTACTACTGGGAAGGGATGAAAAGCGAAGTTGGGAAGCTTATATCCAAATGCATGAATTTCCAGCTGGTTAAAGATGAGCAAAAGAAGCCTAGTGGTTTGTTACAACCATTAGAAATTCCAGAATGGAAATGGGAACAAGTCTCAATGGATTTCATTGATGAGTTACCAAGGACTAGATCGGGCCATGATAGCATTTGGGTGATTGTGGACCGATTGACTAAGAGTGCAAGGTTTATACCGATCAAGTCGAACATGACGGCAGCTAAGTTAGCTGAACTATATGTAAAGTGGGTAGTGAGGTTACATGGAATACCCAAAGGCATTGTGAGTGACCGAGATCCGCTGTTTACTAGTGGATTTTGGAAGAGCTTACAAGAGGCGTTAGGATCACAATTACATCTCAGTACCGCGTATCATCCTCAAACCGATGGACAGACAGAGGGGGTGAATAGAGTGCTAGAAGATCTTTTGCGAGCTTGTGTATTGGATTTTGGTGGATCATGGGATGACCATCTACATCTAGTAGAGTTTGCATATAATAATAGTTATCAATCCAGTATTGGTATGGCTCCATTTGAAGCTTTGTATGGAAGACCGTGCAACTCACCATCATGCTGGTTGGAAACCGGTGAGAAGTTTATGCTTGGACCGGATGTAATAAGAGAAACTTCAGACAAGATCAAGATTATTCAACAGCGAATGAAGGCTGCCCAAGATAGGCAGAAAAGTTATGCTGATAAGAAGAGAAGAGAATTAAAGTTCTCCATTGGCGAATTGGTGTTTGTCAAGATTTCTCCGTTGAAGAGCGTGATACGATTTGGCAGGAGAGGCAAGTTAGCACCAAGATTTGTTAGTCCATTCCCAGTTCTCGAGCAAGTTGGGAATTTGGCAAATAAAGTTTAATTACCAGACAAGATGGCCGGAGTTCACAACGTATTTCATGTTTCCCAGTTAAGGAAGTTCGTACACGACCCCGATGTGACTATTTCACCTGATCAGTTGGATGATATCGAGGTTGAACCCGAGGCGGTTGGGAACCGTAGACCTATGCGTATTGTTGGGAACGATACGAAGCAACTTCGAAGGAAAGCAGTGAATCTAGTCAAAGTTCAGTGGGGCGAGAATGAGAATGACTGTACTTGGGAGACAGAGGAGAGCATTAGGAAGACGTATCCAGAACTCTTTGCCTGGTAAGATTTCAGTTTCGATTTAGTCTTTCCGCATGCTAGGATAGGTTTGTTTTATTTGTTTTGCATGATTGATTATTGTATATGATTGGTAGGCATGCGAGATCCTTTGTATGTTTTGGGTTAAGGAATTTCGGGGATGAAATTTCTTAAGGGGGGGATAATGTAACGACCCGCATTCTTCGCATCGAAGGATCGTAGAATATTTATTTCTTTTACATACGAAGTCGTATGGTCATGTAACTTTGGAAGACGACTATTGGGGTCATTTCCCGTGTTCATGATTTTTGCCGATTTTTGAATGACCATTTTGCCCCTAGCTGATCTTGTTTCGGCCATTACTTTTGATTGGAAAAGAGTTTTGACCTGAAACCACTTCCATTAGATTCGGATGATGGTTTACCATTCCGTAGAGTGGTCACATTAGCCAAACGGACTCAACATTTGGGAGATATGGCTGAAACAAGTTTCAGATGGTGAAAAACTGCTTAACCGGGCCTAATTTGGGTGATTAGTGAGTGGGCCCATAACCCATTTCGGGATTAGGATTATGGGAAGGCTGATAGGGTTAGGAAATTCAGTTTCTATCATTTTCCAACCGCCACTTTTTGTTCCTTCAAGTTTATCCATGGCCTCCACTTTCTAAAACACCCCAAATCACCTTCTAATCGCTAATTAAGCCAAACTTACATCAAATTAAGGAAGATCTTCACCAAATTAGTATTGGAACTGCTGTATAGCCTTGGGGACAGTGCCAAACGGAGAATCACTTCAGATTTGATATTTTATTTGTGGCAAAGGTGAATGATTTGCATAGTTCCTCACTAATTATGGTTAATTAAGGGTAATTAGTGATAATTAGTGAAATTATACATGTTAAAAATCTGGAAAAATATTGATAAATTTCAAAATATTGTTTTAGGCCTCTGTTAGAAGATTGGGTTGATTTGGTTAAGTTTTACTAATCCTATCATTAGTTTTTCTTAAACCTGCTTAAGGGAAAATATAGAATTTTGGCTATGTTTGATCCGTTTAACCTTGTCATATTGTTGTTTTGGTGTTTGTGGATGATTATACATGTTGCAATGACTGTATGGTATGCTTTGCAATTGATTAGAAAAGTTAGATTGGTCGAAAACGTCGTCGTATGGCGTAAAACAGTCGCAGGAAAGTTGCAGGAAAGATGTGCAGGAACCGGATCAGATCGCCCCCTCCGAACCCGACCCGATCGTGGCCACCTCCCCACGAGCCGCCTGCTGAAGCTTGCCATCCCCGATCTGTTCGCCTCTGAAGTCCTCCGATCCGAACTGCTCGTGAATGGAGACACCGAACCGATCCACTCATCCGTTGTAACGACCCAGAAAATCTGAACCAATTTAAAATTTTTAAATTGGCTAAAATAATGGATTTCAAATATTTAAAATAAATATTTTAAATAATTGATATGAAAAGTGAGTTTGAATCGACAATTGAAAAGGAATATAATTAATTTTAATTATAAACAAGGCTTGAAAAGGCGCTGCAGTTTCAAAATTTGAATTCAAACTTTGTCGGACTGTACCGGGTGCAAAACAAAACGGATTTTAGTGAAACCAAAAATATTTAAATCTGTTAGTGAATACCTTTCTAACGAATCTGAAAAATCGAATTTTCATAGCGGAAAGCAAAAGTTATGGCCGAATGAATTTTCGGAACGGTCGCTATGGAATTTATATAGCCCGTGAAATTGGCCATTTTGCATACGACCTCGGAATTCGACGAAACCACTTTTGTTGGATCCGGGATGTGAAGTTATTACTAGGTTTTAAATTTCATAATTTTTGAAGCTAGTATGTGAGCGTGGCAAAAGAAAATGTGTTTTGGTCAATTACAGTTAAATTGGATCGACCAAAAATGGGCCTTTTTGCAAACGGTCTCAGAATTCAACGAAACTAGTTTTGTTGGGACCGTATCGTCAAAACATAGCTAGATTTATTTTTCTGGAATTTTTCGAATCAGATTGTGGCCCTGGCAAATTGAAATGTACGTTCAAATTAAATATTGAATGTTTTATATTTTGATTTGAATGGAAACTGACTGAAACAGTCGAATGGGCCTACGAAACATATCCCATTGTGTTCGGAATGGGGGTAAAACGCTAGGGACGACAGTCGTTGGGTTTGATTTCGAGTTCGTCCAAGAAAACCCCAATTTTTGAATTTAATATAACATCGGCCAATAGGATTTTTTATTTCATTAATTTAAAAATATAAAAAAACCAAAAAAACCCCGATACCCTCAGCAACGAACGACGGCTACCCTTTCTCCCTTTCCCCCTTGATTTCCGACCGATTCCTTCATCGTTGACCCTCGCCGCAGTTGAAGATTTCGAAGACCTCTCCGAGAGCTTCAAATCAACGCAAGCCTCACCCTCCACCGTGCGCCGTGCGACGAGTTCTGCCAGCTCAAAGTTCGGAGCTTCGAGGAGCCGCCGCCGTTGACTGGCATAGTCGAACAGGGCCCCACCTACCTCTTTGGGTGCGCGCCTCCTAGCTCTCCAACGTGGTGAGGTCTGATCGTCACCACGCTACACGCTTTGGCCAGAAAATCCAACCCTAGTTTCGAACATCAAAGGCAAGTTACGCCTGAAACGACCCGCAAATCCGTGCTACCTGAGTTGACTAAATACACCACAAGTCCAACAGAAATACGACTCATTATTAGAAAGAAGTTAGAGGGTGAGAATAGATAAGATAGAAAACTTAGAATAGAAGAAAACGAAGATCACAAACTCACAGCGGAACGAATAAAATATATTATATAACATAACTTTTGAAATACAAATCTGTTTTGTACATATACACATACCATCATCAGAGTACACACAACATTTGATCCAGCGGAAGTAACTCTAAATAACTAACGTTGAAGCCTCCTGCTTCAAGCTCCTCCAAGTGTATCTGTAAAAGCCTGAAACACTTGACTGCCCGTACAAATTTGGGCACCCAAGAGTTTAGGGAAAAACAAAACAAAATAAACTCTGGGTCAGTCATGGGACTGGTGTGAGTAAACTCCAACCACTTGTTTAACTTTAAAAATCCTTTCAAAAGAAAAGATAATAGTAAGACCAGCCCACACATAAACATGGATGGTTTTTACCTTACTATAACCCAAAACACTTTGATACAAAAATCCAGTGATATTATAATAATGTCTACATCAAGTAAATAACCAAATAGCAGAACGCTTGCATCTCACGCTCCACATATATATCATAAAATCAAAAACCGCATGGCGCTTATTGGAGATTGGATTTCCAACATGACAAGGTATGGGACCACCTTCCGATGATGTATCTCTAGAGGCAAATACACCTGGGTTCAACAAGAACGTCTTGCAACCCGGCCCACACATGACCGACCACTCATTTCGCTTGAGTGTATCGAATGTATATCACCAACGGTTGGACTCAAACCACCGTTCCCGAATGGGCAGAATCGATAGATTTAGAAACAAAAGGAATTTCTCTAGATAGGTGATTATACACCCTAATGGGTGCGACCCACATAGCCATGCTGCCTGCCCGATTTTTGTCCTTTCCTGGTTGTTGAGGCCTGAGGCTACGCATACTTACCATTCATTGATAACACAATCACTTTGAATGCCACATCGTCAGATCCGTTAATCACTAGTTGAGTTTGCACAAATATCCTGGATATTATGCTAAGGGATAAATCCGTTGCAACCATATATATTCATACAGACCAACCCATTTGATCATTGGAAATACTCTGTCAGACATCCGTCCATTTACGTTCGTTCTGGGATTGAACGAAACCGAAGGCACTATTTCTATTACTAGAAAAGCCCTTGCACTTCACTCCGTCTTCAATATATTCAGCATACTTGGTTCGCAACGCTTATGCCGATACGGAGTGGTTCTTCGGATAATAATCCAACCGGTCTCTCCATATTGACAACGATGGTCAAAACTTCGATAGTCTGTGATTTAACTATCGAATAAAAACAAAGTGTTCATCCAACATATCAAACAAATCACTGGGCCCTTTAATTAATATTTTATTAATTAAATCTCTTCTATATTCTCTTATCAATATTTGTTAACCAAATATTTTCAATAACCAATCTTGGCCCTTTCCGCTATTTTTGATTTCGTTGCCTTATCGAATTCTATATATATCGATATATAGATTTCTAATTGTCAAATTTCTTAAAAATATTCTAACTCCTTAAATTCCCGGAAAAATTCGCCATAACCTCCCCTGTATCGGGAGCATCGGGAAATTTCAAATAGCTTCCCGGTATCTTCTAATCTCAAAAGGAAAAAGAAAAAGCCAAGCGGCTTGCCGATACGGCGCATAAAATCTCATATATGAATTAAACATGTACCTTTTAGTCGAGCACTACATTTATAACTTCATATACTTCATCCCAACCCTGCTTAACACATATTCACCTGTTTGCAATTCAATTCAATACCATCTAATCGCTTGAATTCAGTTTCGCCCATTTATTCTTTAAATTGGCCTTTTTGCCTATTTCACTTTTTTGTTGAACATAACATGCTCAAATTTGATTCCACTTACTTATACAAATCAAATTCCCTTTTTCCATTTCTAGTTTCATATTTGGTTTGAATATGAAATCACAAGTTAATCTACTTATTCACAGTTTGCTCGATTCAATCGTTTTAACTAATTCATTTGTCAGTTTGCAAATTAACTCTTTTTCCTATATCACTTTGATATTTGAATATAACCTATCCAAATATATTTCAACTCGATTATACTAATTTAATTTCATTTTCAATTCACGTTCTATATTCGATTTCAAATATATATTTAAAAATTCCCTTCACCTTTCAAAGTTCATCGTCAAAATTCGATTAACTAACTTCTCTTTTTCTTGGTCAACTCTATTCAATAATCAAAATATGATTATTGATTTTAAAAACCATTTCTTTCACTTCACTTAAGTTCGCATATATTTTATAACTCAAATCTGAGATTTCCTAAATAGAAATTCGGATTTTTATTGGTTTTAAAAATCCTTTTATAAAATGAAATAAACCGTTATGGTTTTAAAACGATTCTGGCGCTGCTTTTCTGAAAATTTGATTTTGACATAACTCAAAATCTATACGACGAAATTCAGATTTTTCTCCTTCATTAGAAAACTATTATCAAATCGGTCCTGACGTTTCTTGTTTCGAAGAATTCCGACTTCAATCGCGTTCTGTATACTCAATTGAAGTTCAAATCGCCAATTTACGAACTGCAGCGCTGCGGCGAGTTCGTTTTAATTATATTTATATATATAAACTTTAAACTTCGTTTAAAATGAATTCAACTTCATTTTTACTCTATTTGAATTTCTTGGCTTAAATTCCAATCTCACTTTTGAATTCTATATTTCAAATCCCAATTCCTTTTCTATTTGATATTCAAATTCAACACTTGAATTTCCATTTGAATTCCCTATATTCAAATTCGATACTTGAATTCATTTGAATTCTTTTATTCAAACTCTATATTTAAATTCCATTGGAACTTCTATATTCCAATTTCTATATTTGAATTCTATTGAAATTCAAGTATTCAAACTCCTTTTTAAATTCTATATTTGAAATTCCATAGTTTAAAACTCATTTGAATTTCATATTCAAATTCCATAGATCAAATCATATTTGAATTCACTTTGAATCTCTTATATTCAAATTCCATTTTTCATTTGAATTCTAATATTCAAATTCATTTCCAGCCTCATTTGAATTCTAATATTCAAACTCATTTCAACACCATTTGAATTCTAATATTCAAAATCATTTCAACACCCTTTGAATTTCTATTATTCAAATTCATTTGAATTCCCTTGAATTCAAATTTCATTTCAAAACTATTTGGATTTCCTATTTTGAAATCCTATTTTTCAAAGTTTATTTCAAATTTTATTTTGAAATCTCATATTCAATTTCTACTTGAATTTCTATATTCAATTCCATGTTCAAATTCAACACTCGAATTTCTATTTCAAATCTCTATTCAAATTTCATATTTGAATTCCAATTCAAATCTTTATTCAAATTTCATATGTGAATTCCAATTCCAATCTCTATTTAATTCTTCTTTGAAATTCTATTTTCAAAGTCTATTTCAAATTCTCTTTTGAAAATTCTATTTTGAAATTCTATTTCAAATTCTATTTGGAAAATTTTATTTCAAATTCTCTATATTCAACACCATTGCACGTTCTATATTCAAATCCACCTTGGGTTTTCTATTTGAATTCTAAATTCAAATTTTCCATTTCCTTTTCTTTTTGAATTCAAAATTTCCATTTCCTTTTCTTTTTGAATTCAAATTTCCATTTCCTTTTCTTTTTGAAGCATATTTTCAAAACACTTGGATTTCTATTTCTGAATTATCAAATGATAATTTTTTTCACTTCATTTATAACTTCGTTATAAAAGAACTATTTATAAACTTCGTTTATAAAGGAACTACTTGTTTTATTTTTCAAACAAGTTTATATTTTATTCCCACTTAAAAATTCAAATTCTATTTAAAAATAGAATTTTTCCTTTTTAAATCGCCAATATCCTTTTTACGATATTTTAAAATATCATTACTTAAGCCCAGTGATAAAACACACAAAGCAACCAATTATTTATTTTTCTAACACATCATATATAACAATATATATGCAAACAAATAAACAAACAGATAATATATTTTTGAGGAATCCAGTTGGATTCCTCCAACCTGTTTTCCTGCATCCACAGATGTTAGCACATAAATAATACCCATTCTGCTTCGTGGCAGAATATCGCGGTATAGAAGGTCATCCACTAATCATAGCGTGGGGCGTATAGGGTAATCATCCGCTATGAAACTGCGGGCATCCGCTAATGAGACTGCGGGAATCCAACCAACCAATCAACCCAATATATATATATATATATAATAGCCTAAATAACTAATATATATGAAACAACCATAAAACATTCACACAAGCAACAGACAATTATTTTTAATGACATAAAAATAATTTTAAAGGTGAGTGAGATTTACTCACCGAGATTTTCTTTTTTCTGAATATCCAGTTAATCTCCATATTGCTGCGACTATGAATCGTCTTCAACCAAATCTAGTTGCCCCTTTGATAATTTAAGTTTGTTATCGATTAATCATTTGTTAAATTTATATAAATTGTTAAAATAGAATAACTATCCTATGATTATTTAATAAAATGATTAAATGGTTTATAATTTAAACTAATCCTAACAATTTAAATAAATAAATTTTATGAAATTTAAAACTAAATCAAACGTATACCTTAAGGCTACCCCAACCACTCGACTAATCCACAGAGTAATCCTCGAACATTTCCAAAACTGTATCAGCCCAAAACTGCAATCTGCCTCATTCCCATCGTCCATTGCAATCACGTCAGACCGCAAAACTCCTACCAAATCACGATGAATCCCCCAGCTCCTCCATCCCATCTCACCGCTCGAGTTTGAGCTTCGATCCAGACTCCACCCCCCTTTAAACCAGGGTACATCGCAACCTCAGTTGCATCCAGGAACGCGTCGACCTCGCTAGAAATTGCCGTACCCCTTTTCTCCACTCACATACCTCATCGCGAAACCCCGAACTCCATTGATCAAATCGAGATGCTAAAAATCGCGCCCCCCTTTGAGTTGTCGAGCTTCAGATGCCATCGCGATTCAAAAGCTCAGCCGAACCCTCTGAAAATTTAATCGCGAGTTCCAGACTGATGTGGGACTTCAGGAAATCGAACGAAGTCTTCGATTTGATTCTCTTTGCTATTTGTTTTAAATGATGGATTGATTTCCACGAATTACTCGAGAGGAAGAAAATAGAAATGAAGACTCACAGAATGTTTTTTCTCGTTTGGTAAATGACGGCAAAAGAAGGCAGCGGCTTGATTTATAGAGGATGGTAGGAAACCAAAAGTACGAACCCATTAATTTGTTGTTTGTTCGATGTTGAGGATGGGAGACAATTTTTTTGAGCTCGAGGAAGATAATAGCTGCGAAGTGAAAACATTTAGGTCGGCTGCTTTTAAACATAGGGTAGGGTGGCTGTTGATTAAATTTTATTTTAATTAAAAACTAAAATATCTCACAGTCCTTTATTCTGAATCGCTATTCTAACTTAACGACCGGTGTTTCCAGATTATAACGTTATTTTGAATTTAACGAAATATACTGTATAATTTAATTCAAACAATAAAAATAACATATTAAAATAATATGATTTAAATTCAAAACAAATAAATTCCTAAAAGTAAATTACTATCATTATCTTTCAAATTCAATTAAAATTCATATTAACCATTTGAATCACTCAGAATCCATTATAAATTCAAATGGAATTATTTCAGTTCTCGTCTTTCGAAAATTATATATATATACGAAATAAATCATATATTGATCACTAATTGGTAATTCAATATAAAAATTCTTTTATATTACTAATTCAATATTTAAAAACCATACTAAATAGTTAAATAAATCGATCAAAAATCCGGGTCGTTACATTCTTTCCCCCTTAAAATAATTTCGTCCTCGAAATTGCTAAAGTAAGAAAAAGGGTACAAATCTATTTCTTTTCAACATCTCACTTATGTTGAAACCCAACTCCTCATATTTCAACAAATTAACTTCAACCAAAACTTTTGGTCTTCATCCATTTAATTTGAATAATCAATCTATTTATATCCAATCTATATTCCAATAAACCTATTCAAATTGATTCTAATCAATCCATTCACTTCGACCCATTTAACTTGTTTAAGTTAAATTTAAATTCCAGAATTCAAATCCCTGGGCTTTTCTTTTCAAATTCTTTTGAAATCCCATAAATATGTACATATATTTATTTTCATTTCAAATTCAAAACATTTGAATTTTCAAACTACTTGTTTTCCTTCAAACAAATTTCCATCAAAAACTTTTCTAAGGTAGCAATTCATCACTTAGAAACTCGGAAATGAACACTGATGATGTTGCAATCATTATCAGAATTATTTCCCAGCCACTGAAGTGAGTTCAGTGCTTTATTATTTCAAAATCCATCTAAAATGTTTTTCTTTCAACTCCTTCTAAAACAAAGCTATATTACTTTAATATACTTTGAAAAATATTTTTCAACTTCCCAGGATTTTGAATTCTTAATTCTAATTCTGAATCCAATTCTAATTCATCCCATTTGTATATTTAATTTCATACAATTTCTATTTGGTTATAAATAACCATTCCAATTTTATAATCTCATCTGATTATAAAATCAACATCCAACACATTCATATAATAATAATTCTAGAAAATTATTCTTTCTATATCAAAAATAGAATTTTTGGGTAAAATTATTTCATTTACCCACTTTAAAACAATACTGTGTTCAATCTTCTGTTCAAGTGTTTAGAAACTCCTATCGACGTCGTGGCGTCCCACGATTCGACCAGAATTCATAAACCACTCAACAGACAAGCCAACACAATATAAAATAATTTTTATATCAAATTACAAATACGCTCTCTCGTATATATACACTCAACTCATTCTAGGGTACTACTGACCCTATCTCTAATGAGCACATGCCACACAAGCCTAGGTATTCACTCAACCAAAGCTCTGATACCAACTGTAGCGACCCGCAAATCCGTGCTACCTGAGTTGACTAAATACACCACAAGTCCAACAGAAATACGACTCATTATTAGAAAGAAGTTAGAGGGTGAGAATAGATAAGATAGAAAACTTAGAATAGAAGAAAACGAAGATCACAAACTCACAGCGGAACGAATAAAATATATTATATAACATAACTTTTGAAATACAAATCTGTTTTGTACATATACACATACCATCATCAGAGTACACACAACATTTGATCCAGCGGAAGTAACTCTAAATAACTAACGTTGAAGCCTCCTGCTTCAAGCTCCTCCAAGTGTATCTGTAAAAGCCTGAAACACTTGACTGCCCGTACAAATTTGGGCACCCAAGAGTTTAGGGAAAAACAAAACAAAATAAAATCTGGGTCAGTCATGGGACTGGTGTGAGTAAACTCCAACCACTTGTTTAACTTTAAAAATCCTTTCAAAAGAAAAGATAATAGTAAGACCAGCCCACACATAAACATGGATGGTTTTTACCTTACTATAACCCAAAACACTTTGATACAAAAATCCAGTGATATTATAATAATGTCTACATCAAGTAAATAACCAAATAGCAGAACGCTTGCATCTCACGCTCCACATATATATCATAAAATCAAAAACCGCATGGCGCTTATTGGAGATTGGATTTCCAACATGACAAGGTATGGGACCACCTTCCGATGATGTATCTCTAGAGGCAAATACACCTGGGTTCAACAAGAACGTCTTGCAACCCGGCCCACACATGACCGACCACTCATTTCGCTTGAGTGTATCGAATGTATATCACCAACGGTTGGACTCAAACCACCGTTCCCGAATGGGCAGAATCGATAGATTTAGAAACAAAAGGAATTTCTCTAGATAGGTGATTATAC
Organism: Allium sativum; assembly: GCA_030737875.1. Taxonomy (NCBI): domain Eukaryota; kingdom Viridiplantae; phylum Streptophyta; class Magnoliopsida; order Asparagales; family Amaryllidaceae; genus Allium; species Allium sativum. The sequence continues at coordinate 619,015,257 of CM060915.1, read as the reverse complement.
ACCCTAATGGGTGCGACCCACATAGCCATGCTGCCTGCCCGATTTTTGTCCTTTCCTGGTTGTTGAGGCCTGAGGCTACGCATACTTACCATTCATTGATAACACAATCACTTTGAATGCCACATCGTCAGATCCGTTAATCACTAGTTGAGTTTGCACAAATATCCTGGATATTATGCTAAGGGATAAATCCGTTGCAACCATATATATTCATACAGACCAACCCATTTGATCATTGGAAATACTCTGTCAGACATCCGTCCATTTACGTTCGTTCTGGGATTGAACGAAACCGAAGGCACTATTTCTATTACTAGAAAAGCCCTTGCACTTCACTCCGTCTTCAATATATTCAGCATACTTGGTTCGCAACGCTTATGCCGATACGGAGTGGTTCTTCGGATAATAATCCAACCGGTCTCTCCATATTGACAACGATGGTCAAAACTTCGATAGTCTGTGATTTAACTATCGAATAAAAACAAAGTGTTCATCCAACATATCAAACAAATCACTGGGCCCTTTAATTAATATTTTATTAATTAAATCTCTTCTATATTCTCTTATCAATATTTGTTAACCAAATATTTTCAATAACCAATCTTGGCCCTTTCCGCTATTTTTGATTTCGTTGCCTTATCGAATTCTATATATATCGATATATAGATTTCTAATTGTCAAATTTCTTAAAAATATTCTAACTCCTTAAATTCCCGGAAAAATTCGCCATAACCTCCCCTGTATCGGGAGCATCGGGAAATTTCAAATAGCTTCCCGGTATCTTCTAATCTCAAAAGGAAAAAGAAAAAGCCAAGCGGCTTGCCGATACGGCGCATAAAATCTCATATATGAATTAAACATGTACCTTTTAGTCGAGCACTACATTTATAACTTCATATACTTCATCCCAACCCTGCTTAACACATATTCACCTGTTTGCAATTCAATTCAATACCATCTAATCGCTTGAATTCAGTTTCGCCCATTTATTCTTTAAATTGGCCTTTTTGCCTATTTCACTTTTTTGTTGAACATAACATGCTCAAATTTGATTCCACTTACTTATACAAATCAAATTCCCTTTTTCCATTTCTAGTTTCATATTTGGTTTGAATATGAAATCACAAGTTAATCTACTTATTCACAGTTTGCTCGATTCAATCGTTTTAACTAATTCATTTGTCAGTTTGCAAATTAACTCTTTTTCCTATATCACTTTGATATTTGAATATAACCTATCCAAATATATTTCAACTCGATTATACTAATTTAATTTCATTTTCAATTCACGTTCTATATTCGATTTCAAATATATATTTAAAAATTCCCTTCACCTTTCAAAGTTCATCGTCAAAATTCGATTAACTAACTTCTCTTTTTCTTGGTCAACTCTATTCAATAATCAAAATATGATTATTGATTTTAAAAACCATTTCTTTCACTTCACTTAAGTTCGCATATATTTTATAACTCAAATCTGAGATTTCCTAAATAGAAATTCGGATTTTTATTGGTTTTAAAAATCCTTTTATAAAATGAAATAAACCGTTATGGTTTTAAAACGATTCTGGCGCTGCTTTTCTGAAAATTTGATTTTGACATAACTCAAAATCTATACGACGAAATTCAGATTTTTCTCCTTCATTAGAAAACTATTATCAAATCGGTCCTGACGTTTCTTGTTTCGAAGAATTCCGACTTCAATCGCGTTCTGTATACTCAATTGAAGTTCAAATCGCCAATTTACGAACTGCAGCGCTGCGGCGAGTTCGTTTTAATTATATTTATATATATAAACTTTAAACTTCGTTTAAAATGAATTCAACTTCATTTTTACTCTATTTGAATTTCTTGGCTTAAATTCCAATCTCACTTTTGAATTCTATATTTCAAATCCCAATTCCTTTTCTATTTGATATTCAAATTCAACACTTGAATTTCCATTTGAATTCCCTATATTCAAATTCGATACTTGAATTCATTTGAATTCTTTTATTCAAACTCTATATTTAAATTCCATTGGAACTTCTATATTCCAATTTCTATATTTGAATTCTATTGAAATTCAAGTATTCAAACTCCTTTTTAAATTCTATATTTGAAATTCCATAGTTTAAAACTCATTTGAATTTCATATTCAAATTCCATAGATCAAATCATATTTGAATTCACTTTGAATCTCTTATATTCAAATTCCATTTTTCATTTGAATTCTAATATTCAAATTCATTTCCAGCCTCATTTGAATTCTAATATTCAAACTCATTTCAACACCATTTGAATTCTAATATTCAAAATCATTTCAACACCCTTTGAATTTCTATTATTCAAATTCATTTGAATTCCCTTGAATTCAAATTTCATTTCAAAACTATTTGGATTTCCTATTTTGAAATCCTATTTTTCAAAGTTTATTTCAAATTTTATTTTGAAATCTCATATTCAATTTCTACTTGAATTTCTATATTCAATTCCATGTTCAAATTCAACACTCGAATTTCTATTTCAAATCTCTATTCAAATTTCATATTTGAATTCCAATTCAAATCTTTATTCAAATTTCATATGTGAATTCCAATTCCAATCTCTATTTAATTCTTCTTTGAAATTCTATTTTCAAAGTCTATTTCAAATTCTCTTTTGAAAATTCTATTTTGAAATTCTATTTCAAATTCTATTTGGAAAATTTTATTTCAAATTCTCTATATTCAACACCATTGCACGTTCTATATTCAAATCCACCTTGGGTTTTCTATTTGAATTCTAAATTCAAATTTTCCATTTCCTTTTCTTTTTGAATTCAAAATTTCCATTTCCTTTTCTTTTTGAATTCAAATTTCCATTTCCTTTTCTTTTTGAAGCATATTTTCAAAACACTTGGATTTCTATTTCTGAATTATCAAATGATAATTTTTTTCACTTCATTTATAACTTCGTTATAAAAGAACTATTTATAAACTTCGTTTATAAAGGAACTACTTGTTTTATTTTTCAAACAAGTTTATATTTTATTCCCACTTAAAAATTCAAATTCTATTTAAAAATAGAATTTTTCCTTTTTAAATCGCCAATATCCTTTTTACGATATTTTAAAATATCATTACTTAAGCCCAGTGATAAAACACACAAAGCAACCAATTATTTATTTTTCTAACACATCATATATAACAATATATATGCAAACAAATAAACAAACAGATAATATATTTTTGAGGAATCCAGTTGGATTCCTCCAACCTGTTTTCCTGCATCCACAGATGTTAGCACATAAATAATACCCATTCTGCTTCGTGGCAGAATATCGCGGTATAGAAGGTCATCCACTAATCATAGCGTGGGGCGTATAGGGTAATCATCCGCTATGAAACTGCGGGCATCCGCTAATGAGACTGTGGGAATCCAACCAACCAATCAACCCAATATATATATATATATATATAATAGCCTAAATAACTAATATATATGAAACAACCATAAAACATTCACACAAGCAACAGACAATTATTTTTAATGACATAAAAATAATTTTAAAGGTGAGTGAGATTTACTCACCGAGATTTTCTTTTTTCTGAATATCCAGTTAATCTCCATATTGCTGCGACTATGAATCGTCTTCAACCAAATCTAGTTGCCCCTTTGATAATTTAAGTTTGTTATCGATTAATCATTTGTTAAATTTATATAAATTGTTAAAATAGAATAACTATCCTATGATTATTTAATAAAATGATTAAATGGTTTATAATTTAAACTAATCCTAACAATTTAAATAAATAAATTTTATGAAATTTAAAACTAAATCAAACGTATACCTTAAGGCTACCCCAACCACTCGACTAATCCACAGAGTAATCCTCGAACATTTCCAAAACTGTATCAGCCCAAAACTGCAATCTGCCTCATTCCCATCGTCCATTGCAATCACGTCAGACCGCAAAACTCCTACCAAATCACGATGAATCCCCCAGCTCCTCCATCCCATCTCACCGCTCGAGTTTGAGCTTCGATCCAGACTCCACCCCCCTTTAAACCAGGGTACATCGCAACCTCAGTTGCATCCAGGAACGCGTCGACCTCGCTAGAAATTGCCGTACCCCTTTTCTCCACTCACATACCTCATCGCGAAACCCCGAACTCCATTGATCAAATCGAGATGCTAAAAATCGCGCCCCCCTTTGAGTTGTCGAGCTTCAGATGCCATCGCGATTCAAAAGCTCAGCCGAACCCTCTGAAAATTTAATCGCGAGTTCCAGACTGATGTGGGACTTCAGGAAATCGAACGAAGTCTTCGATTTGATTCTCTTTGCTATTTGTTTTAAATGATGGATTGATTTCCACGAATTACTCGAGAGGAAGAAAATAGAAATGAAGACTCACAGAATGTTTTTTCTCGTTTGGTAAATGACGGCAAAAGAAGGCAGCGGCTTGATTTATAGAGGATGGTAGGAAACCAAAAGTACGAACCCATTAATTTGTTGTTTGTTCGATGTTGAGGATGGGAGACAATTTTTTTGAGCTCGAGGAAGATAATAGCTGCGAAGTGAAAACATTTAGGTCGGCTGCTTTTAAACATAGGGTAGGGTGGCTGTTGATTAAATTTTATTTTAATTAAAAACTAAAATATCTCACAGTCCTTTATTCTGAATCGCTATTCTAACTTAACGACCGGTGTTTCCAGATTATAACGTTATTTTGAATTTAACGAAATATACTGTATAATTTAATTCAAACAATAAAAATAACATATTAAAATAATATGATTTAAATTCAAAACAAATAAATTCCTAAAAGTAAATTACTATCATTATCTTTCAAATTCAATTAAAATTCATATTAACCATTTGAATCACTCAGAATCCATTATAAATTCAAATGGAATTATTTCAGTTCTCGTCTTTCGAAAATTATATATATATACGAAATAAATCATATATTGATCACTAATTGGTAATTCAATATAAAAATTCTTTTATATTACTAATTCAATATTTAAAAACCATACTAAATAGTTAAATAAATCGATCAAAAATCCGGGTCGTTACAACGCCTGATTTTATTTAATTTGATTTTAACACCTTTAAACCGTTGCAAACCTTTGAAAAATCATATCTTTTTGCTGCGTTAACGAAATTCGATGAAACAGGAAACATCGTGACCGTGTGGACGCCTTCTACATTTTAGAAGAGACCGCATATTTTTCTGAGCCTTCTGCTATTTTTGGTGGAGTGGAACCCAAAGTGAGATTTCTAATTTATAAACAATATGGAAAACGACGATGTATAAATTATATAGTCGATGTATGAGTTATATAAGCGTTGTACACCTCATGTATATGCGTTGTATAAGTTGTACGTTCGATGTATAAGTTGTATATGCGTTGTAAAAATTATATATGTGTTGAAATAGAAGTGAATTGCTATATATAAATATATATATATATATATATATATATATACGCCCCTCGTCCACAAACCATGGACGATATTTATTGATTGTGATTGTTGTGAAAACTGATTGATAGCGAATGTTTGTTTGGGATTGTTTGTGGTTGATATTGATTGATTGTGGTTGAAAAATACCCGTTTGTGGTTGAAAAATATTTGGTTGAAACCACATAGGATTAGTTTGTGGAAATGAAATAAATATATACATGCCGCCTGCGTGCGAACTAGATGCATGATCCCCATTGTCAAAAACCGCGAGGTTTTAAGGTAGAGCGAGGAGCCGTACTAGGGACGGTCCCGGTTTTAACTACCCTGCCGTTATGCTGCCGAAATTTTCTGAAATATACATGTGTTAGAATAATTTTCATTCGTTGAAATAAATTACATATGCTGAAAGAATATTCATGTGTTGAGTTGCAATTCATTCGTTGAGTTGAAATTCATGTGTTGAATATTATTTGAATTTAAACAAATAGTTTTAGCGATAAAAATCACATTTTTATATATATACAAACTATAGAGGATATTCATGTGTTGGATTGAAATTCGTTCGTCGAGTTGAAATTCATGTGTTGAATGTTATCGTATTTTAAAATAAAATGAATAGATAATAAAAACTACATTTTTATTGTGAATATGAAGTGTTAAAAAAACATCCACGTGTTGAATAAATATTTTGATGATAAAAATATTTCTTTTATCATGTATACGCTTTGATAAAAATACACACGTGTTGAAATAAATAATAGTTTGCTAGAAATATTATTATTGGCTTTGTTCTGCATATATATACATGTATTGAACAGGAAAAATGGATTAGCTGTAGAGTAAAGAAATTATTTGCGTGCCCGACAAATAGGTAAGCCTTGATGAGTTGGCTGCACAATTTTATTTTTATATCAACTCCTGTGAATGCCATTGGATGCGAAGTGCTGGTTATTCTGTGTGAAATAATAAATATCGCCATAGGATACTAACAATTAAATTTGAACTACGCTACATGGCATACTTCTTGACGATAGGCATACTTCATCATATTCCACATAAGCAATTGGAGCTTGTGTGACGAGGTGGAAGATTTACCATACGAGCGAGAGGCTTGTATGGCGATGATTATATACTACAGGTTGAACTGATGACTGATATGGACTCTATAAAATATAACGATAAATTGCCAGATTAATAAAAACCCCACACGGGTCTGGAGTTGACAATAATCACGTCTCTCTAGTTATTAGATACGGCACATGGACTATTTATTTCCACACGGAAACGGGGGTGACGAGAATTTATTCTCTGGAGTGATTATCTATACATGCTCCCCCGTAAACACCAGAATATATCACTATAAATATGTGAATGCTTTTTAGGATTTATTGGGTACCTAACACGGCCCAATAAATTTCCAAACCCCTCCCCGTACAAAGGAGGTTATGGCGAAATTTTCCAAAATATTAAGGCGTTAGTGAAATATTTGAAGTGAAAACGAAGTTGAAAATATAGAATGAACTATAGTTGAAATTATAGAATGAACTATATATATATATAAATATAAATATAATTAAAAGGAATCGAAGCCGTGCAGTTCGTGTTTCGGAATCGTAATTTGAAACGATTAGTATGAGGAATCCGACCATCGGATTTTCCCGAAACCGCAACCGTCGGGTTCGCCTTGGAAATATCTTCCCAACGGCACCAACCTTGTAAAAATCCAACGGTTGGATTGTATGGAATGTTTAATTCAAATTTGAAGAAAAACAGCGCCAGAAACGATTATATTTATATATATATATATAAATATAATTATATTTAATCGAATAACGACGCTGCAGTTCGTATTTTGAAATCGAAACTTCAAACGATTGTACCAGGAGATCCGACCGTCGGATTTTCCCGAAACTGGAACCGTTGGATTCGTTTTGAAAAGACCTTTCTAATGATGTAAATTGTGTGAAGATCCAATGGTTAGATTTCCAGATATGTGTAAATCAAATCTGAAGAAAAACAGCGCCACGGCCGCGTTATGGCCCGAAGCGTAGTTTTGAATAAATTGGCTATTTTAAAATAAATAAAAATAGCGATAAATCATTATAAAATATCATAAACGATATGGAATGGAAATAAACTGAATTTGCTCGATTTATGTGGCTTTTGATGGTTGAATGTGTTTGGTGTGAAAATTACATTAACGAACATAATTGGTGTTGTCGAATAATTTAACCATTGAAATAAATTGATTTGAAATTCTAAATATACGTGAATTATTTGAAAAGGCCGAGTTAATTCTCATTTCAAATAATTGACCGACGATTGAAAGTCGAAGATGAAGACGATGGTCGAAGAACCGGAGATCTTCACCTCGTTTGGATGGTAACCGAGGTCCTGATTGGGAGGCATCCCGAAATATGGATAATGAGTGGTGATCGTCCAGACGTACGTGGTGGTCGATGGGTTTGCGAGGTATTTAGTGCCTTCGGTTTCGTTCAGACCCAGAACGGACTTGTAAGTGGACTGTGTGTCTGACATTGGAGTTTATTCTGTGTTGATTGATTTTTGTTAAATATACATCTGTATGGCGGCGGAGAATTTATTCTTTTGCTTAACGCCCTTCTCTAAGACGCACGAGCTCAGAGGTTGTATATCGATGGACATCGGTCGCATGGCATGAATTGCCTGTGTGGCATGCTAAGATGCAGTGATCAGGGCTTCTGTTGAAAAGCAAAGTCTTGTGGTGATGATCAAAGCACCACCTATGTGGCGTAGCTTTGTGTATAACGTAAATTCGTGAGCCTCACATCCCGGTATGAACCAGAAACGGGAGTAGGACCTCAGGGAGAGCATGCGTTTCTTTCTAGCTAGGGTGGTGTCAGTGACCTACCAGCCCTGACATTTATATACTTTTCACCTATGTGGTTGTTGCTGTTGCGAGGCGCCTCGGTTTGATCGGACGATCCGGGTCCGATGGAGTCATTCGTTGGCTCGTTTATGCCCCAAAGGGCGGGGAGACGTAGTGTTCAGGCATAATAATCCACATCGGTGGACCGGCCCTGACGATCCAAGGGGCAGTTGCGGCTGTTCCTGAGGGGCGGGCTAGAGCGTCTCGAATTCGGTAAGGACTATCTTTTGCCTTGGTTCATGACGGAAATCCAATTTCCAAATACGTGACTGTGCGGTTTTGATTGTATACCTATATATGGCGACATAGTGGTATGGGGCGTTAATGCCGTCTATGATTGATAGTTATGATTTGAAATTGTTGTCAAAACATATAAACACTAGCAATAATATCAAATGCCTTTGTTTTATTCGTATCAAGCATATTTTGGCCGTTATAAGGTAAAAACTCTATCCTCCGGTTTGCGTTGCATTGTGTGATGGGAACTGAGTCTTATAACGGCTTCATTTTTATAAAAAGCATAGCGATGTTTAAAAGAAGGATTTGTTTTAAAGCACTGGCAATCCAATGGAGTAAACCCGTTCCACGAAAGTGGCGTGGTCCTGTGATTAGCCATATTATATATGTGTTGAATAGATTTCTCATACCAGTCCCATGACTGACTCGTAGTTTGTTTCACTCTCAAACTCGGGTGCCCCTTTTTCTACACGGGCAACCTTGTATTCAGGTTTAGCTGGTTCTTTTTCTGGATAGCTGGAGCTGAAGATGGATTCTATCATTTATCTCTTTTTATGCTGTTCAGCTCCTATTGTACATATTTTGTTTGTTTTCCGCTGTAGACATTTATGTATAGCTGAACTGTATTTGTACTAAGTAAGATCCTGTATACTGTGTATCTCTGATGATTTCTTTTATCCAGTATATTCTATTGTGCATTATCTGGTGTATTTGCTTAATTCTGTTCTGCTATTATCTGTTTCTGTGTTATATTCCTAAGATTACCCTTGCCACCGTCAGTACAGGGTTTGGGGTCGTCACATTTGGTATCAGAGCTTTGGTTAAGCTTAGTTCTAGAATATAACATTTGAACGAACTCGTCAGAAATAGAACCAGTAGTGTTCTAGGACGGGTAACTCTATACAGATAGGATCAGCAATATCCTAGTATGAGTAAAGCAGAATGAAATTACACCGCGATAGACATATTTACACTTGAAGTATGTGTTTCTATATTTTAAAAACCTTTTCTGTGACCTGACACTTTGTCTGCTAATTGCAGACGTACTAGAAAATGAGTGCCAGAAACAGAAGGAATACAGAACCCGATCTAGAGGCTCTATTAAAGAGATATCGAAATCTGAATGGAGCACTGTTCTCGGGCAATGAATCTATAATTCAGACTCAAGCTTGGGTGAGTTCTGTCGAAAGAATTTTTGAGCGTATCCAGCTGAGAGATGACCAGAAACGGTTAGTAGCATCTTGGGCGCTCAAAGAAGAAGCTTTAATCTGGTGGGAAACAATCATCAAAGATAATCCAGAAGGTGATATCACCTGGGACAGATTCAAAGTGATTTTCTTAGAAAGATTTACTCCTCCTGAAGCGACGGAGCGATTATGTGATGAATTTTCTTATCTAATACAAGGTGATATGACCATCCCAGAATATCATAAGAAATTCAACGAACTTGCTCACTTTGCTCCTCATCTGATTCAAGATCCATAGAGGAAAAATCTGAGGTTTATTCATGGCCTGCAAAGGAGATATCAGAATAGTGTGATGAGGAATGTGAAGCTTCCTTTTTCAGAAATGGTATACATGGCTTATCAGTATGAAGATATCCATAAGAAAGGAATGTTGCGTGATGAAGAAGAAGTTTGATGTGGTAACAAAGAAGAGTCGGAAACTGATATTCCTGAAGCCAGTACGAGGTCTGAGGTCAATAAGAGGCCTGGTGTGAAGAGAAAAAGGGCTGAATCTGGGAACGAACGAACAACGACCGCCACGTGCTCAAGCTGTAATAGAAAAGGTCATTTGGCGATAAGTTGCAAATCTTGGAACGAACGAAGAAAGAGTGGCCGATGCGCTGAGCCGAAAGAATGTGATGATCGCCAGCTTTATTATCACGACTTCCTTGATTGACAAAATATCTATTCTTCAGAAGGAGGATAACTTTATTAAGGATATGATTAAAAGGATTCAGAAAGGCGAACCCTCGTGTTTTCAAATAGATAGCGATGAGACCTTGAGGTTAAAAGGAAGGATTTGTGTTCCTAACATCCCAGAGTTGAAAAGGGAAGTGTTAGACGAGTGTCACAAGTCCAAGCTGAGTATCCATCCTGGTGTGGCCAAAATGTATCACGATCTCAAACGAACATTCTGGTGGAAGGCTATGAAAAGAGACGTTTCAATATACGTTAGCAGATGCCCTACTTGCCAGCTAGTCAAAAGCGACCAGCAGAAATTGGCTGGATTATTACAACCGCTAGAAGTTCCTGGTTGGAAGTGGGAACATATTTCTATGGATTTCATTGATGGTCTGCCCCGAACCAGAAAAGGGAATGACAGTATTTGGGTGATCGTAGATCGCTTCACGAAGACCGCCCATTTCATACCTGTCAGATCAAACAGAACTGCTCAGAGTCTGGCACAGATATACTTCAGGGAAATAGTTAGACTGCATGGAGTGCCGCTCAGTATAGTAAGTGATAGAGATACAATCTTCACTAGCAAATTCTGGGAAGCATTTCAAGTCGAGCTAGGAACGAAGTTGAACTTAAGCACCGCTTATCATCCTCAGACAGACGGTCAGACTGAGAGGGTGAATCGTATTTTAGAAGATCTATTGCGGGCTTGTGTTATAGATTTCGGTGGGTCATGGGAAGACCATCTGCATTTGGCTGAATTCTCTTATAACAACAGCTACCAGGCGAGCCTGACAATGTCGCCATTCGAAGCATTATATGGTAGACCGTGCCGATCTCTTGCTTGTTGGGTCGAACCCGGTAATAGACTTGTGTTGGGTCCCGATATGATACGAGAAGCTGTCGACAAAGTCGATTTTATTAAGAAGCGATTACTTGCCGCTCAAAGCCGACAAAAGAGCTATGCCGATAGAAGAAGAAGGGATATATCCTTTGCTGTTGGCGACTATGTATATTTGAAAGTATCGCCGATGAGAGGAGTTATCCGGTTCGGTAAAACTGGAAAGTTAGCGCCCAAATTCATTGGTCCGTTTCCTATTCTGGAACGGATCAGAACTCTCGCTTATAGGGTTAAATTGCCAGATTGGTTGCCTGGAGTTCATGATGTATTTCACATATCTCAACTCCGAAAACACGTTCATGATCCAGACTTGATCGTGGAAGAAGCAGCTCAACAGGACATTGAAATTACCCCAGAATTAGCTGTGAGACGAGAGCCGCTAAAGATCATCGGCAAAGAAACCAAAGAGCTGAGAAACAAGAAGGTTCACTTAGTCAAAGTGCAATGGAGTGGAGATCCGCGAGATTGTACTTGGGAAACTGAGGAGAGCATTTAGAAAGCCTATCCTAGATGCCGAGTAGATATCTCTGATTGACTCCGGTGCAAGATGCATTTACCATACTTTGCATTACCATTTAATTCTCTATTCTGTTGCTATTTTCTTCCCATGGATGTGCATTATTTATTCTATACTCTGAATGATTTTTAAAGGAATATAGGATTTGATTAGTATATTTTTGGAAGGTTAAAAACAAATTGGTTGTTGTGTTGGGTGATTGTAGATTTATCAAACCACTTTCGACTTTGTTCCTTTTCGGGGACGAAAAGTTTTAAGTGGGGGAGATTGTAACGACCCAGAAAATCTGAACCAATTTAAAACTTTTAAATTGGCTAAAATAATGGATTTTAAATATTTAAAATAAATATTTTAAATAATTGAGATGAAAAGTGAGTTTGAATCGACAATTGAAAAGGAATATAATTAATTTTAATTATAAACAAGGCTTGAAAAGGCGCTGCAGTTTCAAAAATTGAATTCAAACTTTGTCGGACTGTACCGGGTGCAAAACAAAACGGATTTTAGTGAAACCAAAAATATTTAAATCTGTTAGTGAATACCTTTCTAACGAATCTAAAAAATCGAATTTTCATAGCGGAAAGCAAAAGTTATGGCCGAATGAATTTTCGGAACGGTCGCTATGGAATTTATATAGCCCGTGAAATTGGCCATTTTGCATACGACCTCGGAATTCGACGAAACCACTTTTGTTGGATCCGGGATGTGAAGTTATTACTAGGTTTCAAATTTCATAATTTTTGAAGCTAGTATGTGAGCGTGGCAAAAGAAAATGTGTTTTGGTCAATTACAGTTAAATTGGATCGACCAAAAATGGGCCTTTTTGCAAACGGTCTCAGAATTCGACGAAACTAGTTTTGTTGGGACCGTATCGTCAAAACATAGCTAGATTTATTTTTCTGGAATTTTTCGAATCAGATTGTGGCCCTGGCAAATTGAAATGTACGTTCAAATAAAATATTGAATGTTTTATATTTTGATTTGAATGGAAACTGACTGAAACAGTCGAATGGGCCTACGAAACATATCCCATTGTGTTCGGAATGGGGGTAAAACGCTAGGGACGACAGTCGTTGGGTTTGATTTCGAGTTCGTCCAAGAAAACCCCAATTTTTGAATTTAATATAACATCGGCCAATAGGATTTTTTATTTCATTAATTTAAAAATATAAAAAAAACCAAAAAAACCCCGATACCCTCAGCAACGAACGACGGCTACCCTTTCTCCCTTTCCCCCTTGATTTCCGACCGATTCCTTCATCGTTGACCCTCGCCGCAGTTGAAGATTTCGAAGACCTCTCCGAGAGCTTCAAATCAACGCAAGCCTCACCCTCCACCGTGCGCCGTGCGATGAGTTCTGCCAGCTCAAAGTTCGGAGCTTCGAGGAGCCGCCGCCGTCGGCTGGCATAGTCGAACAGGGCCCCACCTACCTCTTCGGGTGCGCGCCTCCTAGCTCTCCAACGTGGTGAGGTCTGATCGTCACCACGCTACACGCTTTGGCAAGAAAATCCAACCCTAGTTTCGAACATCAAAGGCAAGTTACAGCTGATTTTATTTAATTTGATTTTAACACCTTTAAACCGTTGCAAACCTTTGAAAAATCATATCTTTTTGCTGCGTTAACGAAATTCGATGAAACAGGAAACATCGTGACCGTGTGGACGCCTTCTACATTTTAGAAGAGACCGCATATTTTTCTGAGCCTTCTGCTATTTTTGGTGGAGTGGAACCCAAAGTGAGATTTCTAATTTATAAACAATATGGAAAACGACGATGTATAAATTATATAGTCGATGTATGAGTTATATAAGCGTTGTACACCTCATGTATATGCGTTGTATAAGTTGTACGTTCGATGTATAAGTTGTATATGCGTTGTAAAAATTATATATGTGTTGAAATAGAAGTGAATTGCTATATATAAATATATATATATATACGCCCCTCGTCCACAAACCATGGACGATATTTATTGATTGTGATTGGTGTGAAAATTGATTGATAGCGAATGTTTGTTTGGGATTGTTTGTGGTTGATATTGATTGATTGTGGTTGAAAAATACCCGTTTGTGGTTGAAAAATATTTGGTTGAAACCACATAGGATTAGTTTGTGGAAATGAAATAAATATATACATGCCGCCTGCGTGCGAACTAGATGCATGATCCCCATTGTCAAAAACCGCGAGGTTTTAAGGTAGAGCGAGGAGCCGTACTAGGGACGGTCCCGGTTTTAACTACCCTGCCGTTATGCTGCCGAAATTTTCTGAAATATACATGTGTTAGAATAATTTTCATTCGTTGAAATAAATTACATATGCTGAAAGAATATTCATGTGTTGAGTTGCAATTCATTCGTTGAGTTGAAATTCATGTGTTGAATATTATTTGAATTTAAACAAATAGTTTTAGCGATAAAAATCACATTTTTATATATATACAAACTATAGAGGATATTCATGTGTTGGATTGAAATTCGTTCGTCGAGTTGAAATTCATGTGTTGAATGTTATCGTATTTTAAAATAAAATGAATAGACAATAAAAACTACATTTTTATTGTGAATATGAAGTGTTAAAAAAACATCCACGTGTTGAATAAATATTTTGATGATAAAAATATTTCTTTTATCATGTATACGCTTTGATAAAAATACACACGTGTTGAAATAAATAATAGTTTGCTAGAAATATTATTATTGGCTTTGTTCTGCATATATATACATGTATTGAACAGGAAAAATGGATTAGCTGTAGAGTAAAGAAATTATTTGCGTGCCCAACAAATAGGTAAGCCTTGATTAGTTGGATGCGCAATTTTATTTTTATATCAACTCCTGTGAATGCCATTGGATGCGGAGTGCTGGTTATTCTGTGTGAAATAATAAATATCGCCATAGGATAGTAACAATTAAATTTGAACTACGCTACATGGCATACTTCTTGACGATAGGCATACTTCATCATATTCCACATAAGCAATTGGAGCTTGTGTGACGAGGTGGAAGATTTACCATACGAGCGAGAGGCTTGTATGGCAATGATTATATACTACAGGTTGAACTGATGACTGATATGGACTCTATAAAATATAACGATAAATTGCCAGATTAATAAAAACCCCACACGGGTCTGGAGTTGACAATAATCACGTCTCTCTAGTTATTAGATACGGCACATGGACTATTTTTTTCCACACGGAAACGGGGTGACGAGAATTTATTCTCTGGAGTGATTATCTATACATGCTCCCCCGTAAACACCAGAATATATCACTATAAATATGTGAATGCTTTTTAGGATTTATTGGGTACCTAACACGGCCCAATAAATTTGCAAACCCCTCCCCGTACAAAGGAGGTTATGGCGAAATTTTCCAAAATATTAAGGCGTTAGTGAAATATTTGAAGTGAAAACGAAGTTGAAAATATAGAATGAACTATAGTTGAAATTATAGAATGAACTATATATATATATATAAATATAATTAAAAGGAATCGAAGCCGTGCAGTTCGTGTTTCGGAATCGTAATTTGAAACGATTAGTATGAGGAATCCGACCATCGGATTTTCCCGAAACCGCAACCGTCGGGTTCGCCTTGGAAATATCTTCCCAACGGCACCAACCTTGTAAAAATCCAACGGTTGGATTGTCTGGAATGTTTAATTCAAATTTGAAGAAAAACAGCGCCAGAAACGATTATATTTATATATATATATAAATATAATTATATTTAATCGAATAACGACGCTGCAGTTCGTATTTTGAAATCGAAACTTCAAACGATTGTACCAGGAGATCCGACCGTCGGATTTTCCCGAAACTGGAACCGTTGGATTCGTTTTGAAAAGACCTTTCTAATGATGTAAATTGTGTGAAGATCCAATGGTTAGATTTCCAGATATGTGTAAATCAAATCTGAAGAAAAACAGCGCCACGACCGCGTTATGGCTTGAAGCGTAGTTTTGAATAAATTGGCTATTTTAAAATAAATAAAAATAGCGATAAATCATTATAAAATATCATAAACGATATGGAATGGAAATAAACTGAATTTGCTCGATTTATGTGGCTTTTGATGGTTGAATGTGTTTGGTGTGAAAATTACATTAACGAACATAATTGGTGTTGTCGAATAATTTAACCATTGAAATAAATTGATTTGAAATTCTAAATATACGTGAATTATTTGAAAAGGCCGAGTTAATTCTCATTTCAAATAATTGACCGACGATTGAAAGTCGAAGATGAAGATGATGGTCGAAGAACCGGAGATCTTCACCTCGTTTGGATGGTAACCGAGGTCCTGATTGGGAGGCATCCCGAAATATGGATAATGAGTGGTGATCGTCCAGACGTACGTGGTGGTCGATGGGTTTGCTAGGTATTTAGTGCCTCCGGTTTCGTTCAGAACCAGAACGGACTTGTAAGTGGACTGTGTGTCTGACATTGGAGTTTATTCTGTGTTGATTGATTTCTGTTAAATATACATCTGTATGGCGGCGGAGAATTTATTCTTTTGCTTAACGCCCTTCTCTGAGACGCACGAGCTCAGAGGTTGTATATCGATGGACATCGGTCGCATGGCATGAATTGCCTGTGTGGCATGCTAAGATGCAGTGATCAGGGCTTCTGTTGAAAAGCAAAGTCTTGTGGTGATGATCAAAGCACCGCCTGTGTGGCGTAGCTTTGTGTATAACGTAAATTCGTGAGCCTCACATCCCGGCATGAACCATAAACGGGAGTAGGACCTCAGGGAGGGCATGCGTTTCTTTCTAGCTAGGGTGGTGTCAGTGACCTACCAGCCCTGACATTTATATACTTTTCACCTATGTGGTTGTTGCTGTTGCGAGGCGCCTCGGTTTGATCGGACGATCCGGGTCCGATGGAGTCATTCGTTGGCTCGTTTACGCCCCAAAGGGCGGGGAGACGTAGTGTTCAGGCATAATAATCCACATCGGTGGACCGGCCCTAACGATCCAAGGGGCAGTTGAGGTTGTTCCTGAGGGGCGGGCTAGAGCGTCTCGAATTCGGTAAGGACTATCTTTTGCCTTGGTTCATGACGGAAATCCAATTTCCAAATACGTGACTGTGCGGTTTTGATTGTATACCTATATATGGCGACATAGTGGTATGGGGCATTAATGCCGTATATGATTGATAGTTATGATTTGAAATTGTTGTCAAAACATATAAACACTAGCAATAATATCAAATGCCTTTGTTTTATTCGTATCAAGCATATTTTGGCCGTTATAAGGTAAAAACTCTATCCTCCGGTTTGCGTTGCATTGTGTGATGGGAACTGAGTCTTATAACGGCTTCATTTTTATAAAAAGCATAGCGATGTTTAAAAGAAGGATTTGTTTTAAAGCACTGGCAATCCAATGGAGTAAACCCGTTCCACGAAAGTGGCGTGGTCCTGTGATTAGCCATATTATATATGTGTTGAATAGATTTCTCATACCAGTCCCATGACTGACTCGTAGTTTGTTTCACTCTCAAACTCGGGTGCCCCTTTTTCTACACGGGCAGCCTTGTATCCAGGTTTAGCTGGTTCTTTTTCTGGATAGCTGGATCTGAAGATGGATTCTATCATTTATCTCTTTTTATGCTGTTCAGCTCCTATTGTACATATTTTGTTTGTTTTCCGCTGTAGACATTTATGTATAGCTGAACTGTATTTGTACTAAGTAAGATCCTGTATACTGTGTATCTCTGATGATTTCTTTTATCCAGTATATTCTATTGTGCATTATCTGGTGTATTTGCTTAATTCTGTTCTGCTATTATCTGTTTCTGTGTTATATTCCTAAGATTACCCTTGCCACCGTCAGTACGGGGTTTGGGGTCGTCACAGGAGAGCCCCACGATCCGAACCATGAAGCTCGGTCACGACCCGATCCGGATGGAGAAGCTCGACCCGATCTGGTGAAGGAAGCACGATCTGATCCAGCTTGGGCACCACGAGCCGATCCGATAGGGGGAGCACGAACCGACCAGAAGGCGGCTGATGACCACGGACTGAACAAGGGGAAGAGAACCGATCCGAATGGAAATTTGTTTCTGAACCAGATGAAGACCGATTCGGGGAAGACCACAAACCCGAGACGCAAAGGTAGTCCAAATGGGAAGCTTGTAATCAGGATCCAGATGGGAACCAACGAGTCGACTTCATGAGTTGGGCTTTGCTGCGGGATATGTGCTAAGGGGTTGTCGATGTCTATGACTTTGGATCACTATGTGTAGGGGGTACGTGAACGGATTCAGGACCACAGTGGTCTAGGTACGACTAATGGGCTATAGACCAATGAAGCGGGGTCATTTGTAAAGATTTAGTCATGACTCCGTGGGGTAAGCTTGGTGCTAGCAGTAGTCGTACAAGTCGAACTCCGTCACTACTTCGATGGGTCTAGTGGTTGAGAGTGGTGGACATCGTATGCTTTAGGCACTGAGTGAGAGACGTGAGGATGGTTGCCGTGCTTGATTTGTTTGCCATCACTATGACATGCACGCCCCCACCCCCGTATTCTTTACACCATATGTTAGTGGCACCTTAGAGTATTGTACAGTATG